>JABUQX010038697.1:32500-37866 GCA_015478945.1 Trachelipus rathkii
CTGCAGATATTGATGTTACCAAAATATATGTTTCATGTAAAATGTCAATATAATAAGCAAACAATGAAACAGCTGATAAAAAACTAATTACAATAATTCTACTTGCCATTAATATATATATAAAGTCCTATATATATATATATATATATATATATATATATATATATATATATATATATATATATAATACATATATATATATATATATATATATATATATATATATATATATATATATATATATATATATATATTAATATATATTAATATGTGTGTATATATATATATATATATATATATATATATATATATATATATATATATATTATATATAAATATCAATATATATATATATATATATATATATATATATATATATATATATATATATATATATATATATATATATATATATATATATATATATATATATATATATATATGTAACTGATGAAATGGATGTGAGGGGAGTGTGGAAAGAACACTTCGAAAATCTGCACAATATTAACAGTAATGATGAGGTGTTAGTGAATGTGTGTGGCTTGATGGTGCAAGAAGGAATAGGTATTTGGGGATGAGGTTATTAGTAAGGAGGAGGTAATGGTAGAGTGAGAAAGTTGAAGAATGGTAAATCTGCAGGTATAGATGAAATTACTAGTGAAATGATCAAGAGCGGAGGCGAGATGGTGATTGATTGGATTTGGAAGTTGTGTAATAAAGCGTTTATGGAGGGTATAGTTCCAAGGGATTGGAGGAGAGCGGTAATAGTATACCCTTATATAAGGGTAAGGAGAAAGGGGAACTGTAGAAATTATAGGGAATAAGTTTATTTAGTGTTGTAGGAAAGATATATGGTATTTTGCTTGAAAGAGTACGTCGAGTGACTGAGGGAACGATTGGCCAAAAACAATGTGCGTTTAGAAGAGGATGTGTGGATCAAATCTTTACATTGAAACAAATGATTGAGAAAATGAGGGAGAAGAATAAATTATATTTAGGTTTTATGGATTTACAACAGGCGTATGATAGAGTTAATAGGGAAGCTTTATGGCAGGTATTAGTGATATATGGTGTTGGTGGTAGGCTTCTGAATGGAATCAAAAGTATGTATGACGATAGTGAAGCGTGTGTAAGAATAAATGGTGTCAATGGTGATTGGTTTAGGATTAATAGCGGAGTGAGACAGGGTTGTGTTATGTCTCCTTGGTTATTCAATGTGTATATGGATGGGGTTATGAAAGAATTCGAGGTGGGGATGGCAGGAAATGGTGTTAGAATGATGGAGAATGGAGAGAGTGGAGGGTGCCCTACCTATTGTATGCGGATGATTTGGTTCTGTGTGGCGAGTCTGAAGAGAGTTTGAGAGGATTGGTGGAGAGATTTGGCAGGGTATGTAAAAGGAGGGGTTTGAAAGTAAACGTAGATAAGAGTAAGGTTATGGTTGTGAGTGAGGACAGTCCTCAGTGTTAAGTTATGTTAGATGATGAGCAGCTGGAGCAAGTGTCTGAGTTTAAATATTTAGGGTATGTGTTGAATGAGGAAGGTTGCTGGTGCAATTAAATCGTTGGTGAATGTAAAGGGACTAAGTCTTGAGTGCGCTAGAGTCTTACATGAGGGTATGTTACCTGTGTTATTGTATGGTAGTGAGACTATGGTCTGAATAAGAAGTATTGATCTAAAGTTCAATGTGTTCAGATGAACAATCTTAGGGGGCTAGGTGTGAAAAGAATTAATAAAGTGAGGAATGTGAACGTATTAGAGAGTGGTGTGGTGAAGAAAGGGGTAAATGTCGAGAGAATAAATGAAAGTATGTTGAGATGGGTCATGTGGAAAGGATGAATGATAGTCGGTTGGTTAAGCGGATGTATAGTGGAGAGTGTGTTGGGAACCGACCGGCTGGGAGACCGAAGAGAAAGTGGATTGAGTCGGTGAACGAATGTCTGAAGGAGAGAAATGTGAGTTTGGCAGAGGCGAGAATAAAGGTGCATGATAGGAGAGAATGGCGGGGTTTTGTATGGGGTCATGGTTGTGGACCACCTGGGCCAGGGATGAACCCTACATTGACGATATGCCATAGTGGTCCGTCGCGGTCCTATGATGCTCTAGGGTGGATTTTCTCTGTCTGTGTGACGAGTCTCACTAATTAATGATACAGAGGGGGCGGTAAGGCTGGGCTCGTTTGTCATGTTCTCCTACTGCTTTTCTTTTCCTGTACAGCACCTTACCCCCAATCTTGGGGCAAAGAGGAAGGTGAAGAAAGAAAGAAAGAATATATATATATATATATATATATATATATATATATATATATATATATATATATATATATATATATATATATATATATATATATATATATATATTTTATATATATATATTAGTATATATATATATAAAAATGTATATATATATATACGTGTATATATATATATAATTATATGTATAATATATATATATATTGCATTGAGAAGGTTTCACCTTTTCCCTTTTTCTAATTGCAGTTGTAGAATAGAAAGTTAATTACGTCCAGTTAACAATTTCATATTTCAAGTGACTGCCACAAAGGGCAAAAGAACGTTTCCATTAAGTGACTGCCACAAAGAGCAAAGGATCATATCAATTATAATTATTCTTGAATTTGGAAGAGGTGTGACTTCTCATCTCTCCCTGCCCCTTATCAAAGGTTAGTTTATTTGAGATCTTTGCATTGCAACTTTTGTAACACCAGCATTTTTATAATTTCTATAAATTCACTCGCTTTTGCATTTTTGTGCACTAACCTTGCTTCTTTTTTTTGCCACTTGCATGAGCATGGATATGTATGTATATATACATATAGATGCACATGTGGATGGTCACAGTCAGAGAATGATAATTTATCATTTTTTAGGGAACGAGTGTAGGAGCCCTTACATTCAATATTCAACTGGTAAATGAACTGATGCAGGAGCCCTTGCATCTACATTGAATACCATCAAGCAACAAATTAAATATCATACTTCATCACCTGACAACCCTTGTTGTGTTACCAGTCCAAGGTGGGAAGTCTTCTACCTTAGTGCTCTATAGTTAATCAAACAATAAAAGTTGATAAAAAAAATGATAAAAACAAAAAAGGTGATTATTTAAATTATTAAAAGACATAAACCACCACTAAATATTTTAAACTTAATTTCGTGGATTAGGCTAAGACCCAATCACCAAAAAGTGACAATTAAAGAACTTATCTGTTCTATAGATTGAGAAATATATAATATATAATATAATCTTTGTAATCTTAAGTTAGATTTAGGTTAAATTAATTAATAGTGTGTTTGAATAAAATAAAGCTGGGAAAAAGGCGTGTGTGATTGAATGAATGTGAGAGTAATAAGTTCTAATGTGTAAATTGTAAATACCATCCTTTTAAGAAAAACTGCATTAAATTTGTTTAAAAATCCAATCTCACTTATTATTTTATCTTTCTAAGCTTTTGAGTGTCATATTTGGTGTAAGTTCTTAAGTCCTTAAATCATATGAGTTTGTCTGTACCCAGGTACGTATTTCCTTTAGTTGTGTGAGCATTACTTGTTTTTATATGCTTCTCTTTCTTTAACTTAACCCCATCTAATCATTTTAGGCTTTCGAGCAGCAACGCAGGTCAGGTAGAAGCTACCATTCCTCACCTTAAAAATTGGGGATGATTCCTTGGCCTACAAACAAGGTAGGCATCTTTATTTAATTTAAATTACTGATCTACGGTTATTGTTTCCACTGCCATTATATTTCTTTTAAACTTTCATTCTTTTGCTTCTACTTGTGTCTTTTCCCCCAATATAAATTGGTAGCAGAGCGTAGTTTAACTGCGTTCTGCTTGAAGCCAATTATTGGGTTTTCTTCGGGTACAGACCACTTTTCTTTTTCGTTATGCCGGAAGACGGCATGAATCAACATTTAGCGGACCAGAAGGAGGTTTCTGTACCTACTTCTGAACAGCCCGCAAATCCACCTTCTAATACACAACCCCAGTCTACACCTAACACACCTTCATCGCAAGCTAATTTAGCGAATACAGTCAATATTGACAATGACACCCTGAAAGCGTTAATTGCGCAAAATGCAGACATGTTTAAAGTAATGACTGATTTTATGCAAACTTTTGCCTTGTCCCAAACTCCTAAGCTTATACCACCTGGTAAATATAGAGAGGAATCTGGAGAGACTCTTTCCCAGTTTCTCTCTCGCTTTGAAGATTATTGTAGAAAGAAATATCCAGGATCCTCTGATGGAATGGTTCCTTTGTTGGGAACTCATTTGGAGGGTACCACCTATGAGGTTTATAGAGTTATTTCAAGGAATACAACTGACTATAGTGACATGAAAACTCAACTGTTACAATGGTTCAAGGAGGAATTGACTAAAGAAGAGAAATTGGAAACTGATAACTTTTCAGATGCAAAGTTGAAAGATGGAGAAAGTATTCCCGTGTTTGCAATACGTCTGATTGGCTTGGCACAACGTGCATTTCCAGGATCAGATGTGAGAAAAATGCCATTGGTTAGGAGAAAATTTCTCAGTAGTCTGCCAGTAAAAGTGCAACAGCAAGTTGAGACTACTTTTAGTACCGTTGAAAATACTTTGGGTATACAGATCCCATGGGAGCGCCTTGTAGCGATAGTAGACACTAATTATGATCCCCCTAAGAAAGCAGAAGGTAAAAGTGTCCCTGACATAGTGGATTTGACTGATGAGGCAATGATCGGTGCTGTATCTGCAGTACCCCAATCTATTTCATGTTGTTGTCATTTACAAAAGCCCTCATCAGCATCAGACAATCAAAAGCAGAGGGAAGTAAATACACAGGAGAGTTCTTCTCATCAGTGTCCAAAATCTAGTCCACAGAGAAGTTTTCAATCAAGGACCTTTATATCAAATTTTGATAAAAATAGAGGGTCCAACAATGGACAAAGTGCAAATGTTAGCTGTCGCTTTTGCAAGAAAAAGGGGCACCTCATGAGTCAATGTCGAGCAAGACCATTTTGTCAGTATTGTGGTAAAAGGGGACATGTTTTTAATGATTGTTATGAGGCCCAAGGAAAGTGTCTTCGTTGTAAGGAAATTGGACATTTAGTGGAAAACTGTCCTGAGAAAAATGGGACCCAGTTGAGTTGTCCTTATTGTAAGAGTAATCATCTAGGAAAGGACTGCCCTTCAAAACCGGGAAACTAGCTGGCTCTGTTGTGGAAGACCTCACAACAGAGCCCCAAGAAATTAGGGAATGCCAACATCATATTGAGGATGAGAAACTTTCTGGAGAGTCACAGGAAGTTTTGCCGGAACCTTGTGAGACTACTTCTAGACCGCTAAAGGTTCCTGAAAAGAAAATC
>JABUQX010038698.1:0-5000 GCA_015478945.1 Trachelipus rathkii
CCTGGCAACGAGTAGCCCTCCACTTCGTAATGCAGCCACCACGACATTTGCACTGGTCTGCAGGTACGATGTCCGTAGCGATCCTGCTGCCTCTTTCGTAACCGGGAGAGTTTATTATCAGATGCAAATCAGCGAGTGCGCCGCCATATAAATTACGACGATTAACCGATTACGATATTTAACCAATTCATATATAAGTGATAAACTAGACACATTTTTCTCTTCTGAAGCATTTTTTTCAATTTATCTCATGATAACCTACTTTTTGTATTTCCGCCTGCCTTTGGCTTTTTCACCATCTTCATAATAACGGGACTTTTTCCCGATTCTCAGTCCTTTTCTAAACCTTAGCTGAGAAACCCCTGAATTGTCTTTTTCTTTCTTTTTCACCCTAAATATGTCCTCTATTTATGAGTTGACTTTGCAAGTTCAAAGATCTGTTGGAGGCAGCCAAATCGTCCAGTACAGCCCATCATATTTAAAAGCAATTATTTCGCAAAATAACAGATGCGTTCATACTGCTGATCGTCCAGCCTTACGGGAAAGGTGGGCTTACTCCCGAAACTCTCGACCCTGAATTCACTTCCGAACAACCAAAAATGCGCCGCTTGTTAATTAACCGGCCGAGGTTTCCGTCGCGAACCAATAGAGCATGTCGAATTGTAAAAAGCATATATTGAAAACCATATCTCCGCAGCGCTCGATAGAAGTATATGGCAGTTAGATTTATCGGAAATGATTAAATACAGCTCTTATAATGAAGGTTTTCAATATATACTTTTTACAATTGACGTATACTCTAGATACTTGTGGTTGAAGCCAATAAAAGATAAAAGATCAGCTACAGTTGCCGAAGCTGTACTTGAAATTATAGAGGACGAGCGGAGAACACCTAAATCATTTTGGACAGATTCAGGAATGGAATTCAAGGGTCGAGAGTTTCAGGAGATGCTCTGGGAGTATGGTATAAGCTATTACAATACATTTTCCGTAAACAAAGCGGCAATAGTTGAAAGAGTCCAACGTACTATTAAAGAACGCATGCATAGATATTTTACTAAAATGAATACTTTTAAATATATTGATATACTGGACGATCTGGCTTATTCTTATAACAGGTCTTACCATAGAACTATAAAGTCAACTCCTTTAGAGATGTCAAAAACGAGAGGTCATACATGAAAAAGAAAACAAAATAAAAGATAATTCAGGAATAAAGGTAAACGATTATGTAAGAGTTTCTCGAACAGAAGAAAGGTTTAGAAAAGGATATGAATCCGGTTGGACTACGGAAGTTTTTAAAGTCCACAATATCCGACCATTCAGTCGTGATAGTTTAAAGTTATATTATCTGGAAGATTTAAATGGTGAAAAAATAAAAGGCGGATTTTATAAACAGGAAATACAAAAAGTAAGGTTCAATCCTGTAACTCATGAATATAAAATTGAAAAAATATTAGCTACGAGAGGTAAAGGAAAAAATAAGCAGTTACTTGTGAAATGGAGGGGATATCCTGCCAAGTTTAATACTTATATAAAAGCAAGTGAAGTTAAGAATCATTAATCAGTTGTCATTATAATCATGGAGAGTGTAGATCACTTTTATATAACTCTGCCTTCTTCAGCCTCCTTGGATTTACATCCTGATAATAAACTCTCGGATTTTACAACTGTGCTAATGAATCCTATACAACTTGAAAGAGAGGCATACGAAGTAGGATTATGTGAAATGATATTAAATACGGACATAGAAAATTTACCTCACAATCTATTCTGGATGGGGGTGTACAGAAGTGTAGAATGTGTTGAAACTATATTACAAGTGGAAGATACTCGTTATCTGAAAAGGACTACAATTGCCAAAAAGATGAATACGACAACATTTGCTACAAAAGAATACTTCTTTGAAGAATTTACTTTGCGGAGGTCAAAATCGGTACCTGCTATTTTTAGTCATTTAAACGTTCTCTTTGATATGAGTATTATGTGTAAGGACTTGGTATACAAAACTGAAATGCGTACCTATGAAGATAAAGTAATAATATCTTTAAGTTCAAAAGTAAATGTAAACCTACGAGACCGGGACATGTTTTTTCTCGAACGATCACCATGGCAGCGTAAACATATTCGTAGACGTGATGCTGAGTTGGATATACTTCATGATATCCCTACTATGTTGAAGAGGGTTATACTATCTGTGGAGAATAACCGCATGACTCCCCATGAACAAAAAGATGAAGCAGATCGAGTACTGCATTATACATGTACCCCATCCGAGATGCTCAATCATCCAGGTATGGCTTATGTATATACAAATATAATTGATCATCAATATGTAGGTAATACTAAAGCTCCTTTATTAAGAGTAGTATATTTTCCCAAAGAGAGTAAAGTTATAACATTCCATAATGTTCATTATCTACCTCTGAATAGATCAAATTTTGACTCTGTACGCGTGCATATAAAAGATGTAGAAGGAAATCCTTTCCCCTTTACATACGGCGCATTGTTATGCAAAGTTCATATTAGAAAGAAGCAGATGCAGTAATTACAGGATAATGGAATATATATAAGAGGTGTAGTGTATATTTGGCATTCATTAACATACTCTCACAGTGTAAAGATAGTATAAGAAAGATACTCCTGTAATAATGGACGAAGAAAGGGTATTCAGGGGAACAAAAATGCAGAGGGGGTATGGTCTTGGTGGATTTTTTGCCAAGCTATGGAGAAGTGCAAGCTCTACTCAGGAGAGGTGGGGAATATATAGGTAAAAAAGCTATAAGAACAGGTTTGCATACTATTCAAGATATTGCTGCAGGAAATAATCCTCGTACAGCATTAAAAAGACGTATAGCCGATGTTTCAGATGAGATGTTGGATGATGTTAAGCGTAAAATAAGACGTAAAATGTCAGGACAAGGTCGAGGGATCAAGAAGATTGTCATAAAGAAAAAGACTAAGCGGAAAAAACCTCTAAAGAAAAAATGTATTGATGTATTTGCTATTTAATTACTAACTGATAACTTTTATACGAGATGTGTATATAAGTAAGGTTTTTCATGAAAATGTTCATTATACGGCCAGAGCTCGCACATGCAAGATGCATTTCCTTCATCCTTCTAGTCCTGATTGTTGTAAGAGTGAATTGGATCTCTTCTCCATGAACCCTACACAGATTAGCGTTAGCGAGTCCAACTTTATCAGTATTAATCCTCTGCATTCAATTACCAATACAGATGTTCCTCTAGAGTTCAATATTCCAGGTACTTCTGATCAATACCTAGATCCCTCTAATGTGTTTTTATATGTAAAAACGAAATTGACAAAACCTGATGGTACAGATCTTCCTACGGGTGATGAGCATAAAGTTCAGAATCAAATTTCCTGTATACATGTTTCACACAGCTTGAAGTCTATCTTAACGGAACTTCACTAGGTGCATCAGCGGCTAATTATCCTTATAGAAGCTATATAGAACATTTGTTAAATTATTCAGACGATGCTAAACAGTCTCATCTCAAATCATGTGGTTTTTATAGCTTCAAAGATGAAGCTGCACATATAGATAAAGCAGCTAAAGTCATAAATAATACTTATGAATTTTACGGTCGATTAAATGGCGACATCTTCTCTCAAGAAAGACTCATTCTACCATCTGTAGATACTAGAATCATTTTATCACGGTCAAATCCTAAATTTGCTCTTAAAATAAAAAGTAAGCCTACTGCTACAACGGTATGTCCAGAACCTGTTTTCAAACTGTTGGAGGCTTATCTCTATGTCAGAAAAGTGAAATTATCACCACAGCGTCATTTGGAAATTGAAAATTCGCTTTTGAGTACTACAGCAAAGTACCCTATTAAGAGAGTTGAAACCAAGATATTTAATTTCACTCAAGGCTTATCGAGTATCAATATCCCTAACATTGTGAACGGAAATTTACCACAGAAAGTAATAATAGGAATTGTGGAACATGAAGCCTACTCCGGGAATTATAAAAAGTCGCCCTATAAATTCACACCTTTCGGACTTAGAGGTATCAGTTTACATGTGAATGGACTGCCTCACGGACGTGATTATGAAATGTTATACAACGGAGACCTATCTCTCTGTACTCGACCTTTTTACGACTTAATAGCCAATACTGTATCATGTAATGATAGCGGGACAGGTTTAAATCTTGAAGAATACGCAAAGAATAGTAATTTATACGCCTATGATCTTACTGCAGACCTTTCAGCTTGTAACGCCTATCATTTAAACATTTTGAGAAAGGGCACCTTAGGACTAAGTCTCTCTTTTGGATCGAGTCTACAATCACCCATCACTGTAGTGGTCTATCTTGAGCATCCTCAACTCATTGAAATTGACCGAGTACGCAACGTACTTTTGAATTATTAAAGATGAATGAAGAGGAAATAAAATTGGTGTTTAAAAATGAACCTCGCTTTTTAGGAGTGTTCGCTATTAACGAAATAAACTCTGTAAAGTTGGAGAAGGATACCTGTTTCATATTCAATACATTGCCTCGTCACATCACCTCAACAGGACATTGGATTTCCGTTTATAGAGCAAAAAACGATACTGTTCACATAATTGATTCTTTGAACTTACAATTTATATTGAATAATCATTATATTACCTTATTTTTAAAATATAATAATGTAAGCTGTGTAAAAACTATGTCTTACCCTGTTCAACCCTTATATTCCAATTTATGTGGAGTCTATTGTATTTATTTCATTATATGTTTTTTAAATAATGTATGTTTTAATAAACTTGTAAATATATTTGATGCTAAAAATTTGTATGTCAATGATTTTATAGTTTCTGATTATGTAATAAATGCTTTAAAATGAAAAAAACGCGATTTTACTTCCCTTAAAACTCGTATATATAAAAGGTTTTTAATAAAATTTCGTACAATTTTATTAAAATAAAATGTTTATATAACAGAAACTCTGTGTGTTTTTATTCTTACATTAAAAATAAAAAAG
>JABUQX010038698.1:10000-17500 GCA_015478945.1 Trachelipus rathkii
CCCCCAAACCTTGGATATTGATGTAGTACGATGAAATTTGGTATACATCTTTCTTAGGATGTAAGATCGATACAGAAGAGGTAAGATGACACTACGCCCTCATGGTGTTGGGGCTGAGCCCCAAAACTTTGGATATTGACATAGAAGGTTGAAATTTGGTATACACCCTTCTTATAAGGTTACCCATTTACAGCAGTGGTTATGTGACGCTACGCTCATTGAGGAATGGGGCTGTACCCCAATACCTTGGAAATTGACACAGAAGGATGAAACTCGGTATACACCTTTCTTAGGATGTAAGATCGATACAGAAGAGGTAAGATGACACTACGCCCTCATGGTGTTGGGGCTGAGAACCAAAACTTTGGATATTGACATAGAAGGATGAAATTTGGAGAGCAACAGAAGAGGAAGGATAAAAGGACTGGAGGAAGAGCACCCGTTTTCTAAAGGTTGGGGACTGACATTTCTATTTTCAAAATTTCGTTTTCTTTTTATAAACGTCAACTAAAATATATTGCATGCTATTTTATTTTATAATTTCCATTTTACATTTATTCTTTGTTTTCAATTTAATTTTTTTTTATTTTTTTTAATTTTTTATTTTTTTATTTAATTTAATTTATTTTGTTTAAAAAATATAATTTTTACTAAAATTTTAATGCTTTTCATGTTTATAACGTAAAAATTTTGCGTTTTACATACCTATATGGTATAAAGTAGTAAATCAACCCACTAGCCTCCCTACCCAACCCGTGATCTATTGATCTATTGATCTATTGATTCATGTCATATTTGTATAACATAACACATAACTTTTATTCTTTTTATGCTTAGAATTTATTTATTTTTTACACTTTACATACCCTAAAACAGTAAATCAGTAAATCAGTTAATCAAACCACCCAACCTACCATCCCCCCCCGTGATCTTTTGATCTATTGATCTATTGATTCATGTCATATTTTGTATAACATAGCACAAAACTTTTATTCTTTTTATGCTTATAACTTAATTTTTTTTAGCATTTTACGCACCTTAAAGCAGTAAATCAGTAATTCAGTAAATCAAACCACCCAACCTACCCTCCCCACCCGCCCGTGATCTATTGACCTATTGATCTATAGATCTATTTATCTTTTGATTCAAGTCATATTTTGTATAACATAACACAAAACTTTTATTTTTTTTTATGTTTATAACTTAAAAAATTTGCCTTTTTTACACACCCTAAAGCAGTAAATCAGTAAATCAGTAAATCAAACTGCCCTCCCCACCACACTCCTACCCATCCATGATCTATAGAGCTATTGATCTATTGATCTATTGATCTATTGATCTATTGATTCAAGTCATATTTTTTACTAAAATTTTCACTGTTTTACCATACACCTAAGCATAAATCAGTAATCAAACTGCCTCCACACCCCTATTGATCTATTGATCTATTGATCTATTGATTCAAGTCATATTTTGCATAACATAGCACAAAACTTTTATTTATTTTTATTTTATTTTCTTTAAAAATATAGTTTTTACCAAAAATTTTATTCATTTTGTTTATAACTTAAAAAATTAGCGTTTTTACACCCCTCTTAAAGCAGTAATTCAGTAAATGAGTAAATCAAACCACCCTCCCCTCCTCCTCCTCCCTCCCTCCTCCAACCATCCTATGATTTATTGATTCAGGTCACATTTCGAGTATCATTTCGGCTAAACAGCATAAAATAAGTTCTTTATATACTAACCAACGAATATACGCTAATGTAACAACGTTTTCATATTAATAAAGCTAACATAGCATCATCTGAACTACGAATATAATGTACAACGACAAACCTAACACACATTTCGCACGAATAAACTACTAACATTAACAAAGTTCCACACTTAACAACAGTAAAGTTACTAACATAGCATACAAAAACGTAACCTATTCATACTTTGTCAAGCATATCTCTAACATATCAATGTTAATTCTACATTAACTTGGTAATATTTAACGAAAATTTATCATAACCGTCTCTAATTATCATACAGACCAACGAATATATGCTAACGTAACAAAGTTTTTTTCATTAACATAATAATATTTAACAAAAATTTATCATAACCTTACCTAACTATCATAATTCCAAACGAATAATTGCAAACATAACAAAGTTTTATCCAAACATAACATAAAAATAAGTTTTTTGAATAAAATATCATAATAAAGTGTAATAGTTTACTGATCCTAAAGCAGTAAATCAGTAAATCAGTAAATCAAACCACCAGCACCCACCTCTCCCCAATCTTCCATGATCTATTAATCAATTGATCTATGATTCAGTTACTTTTTTTTTCCCGGGGTATCCCAAAAAATTTCGGATAAACGAATGCATAAAAATAAGTTCTTATATACTAACCATCGAATATGCAACGTAACAAAGTTTCACATTAATAAATACTTAACACACAACAGCCGTACGAATATAAACAGCCATCATTAACAACTTGACCAATAAAGCGAAGATAGGGGAAGTAAAACAAGTTTTCATTTTTATAACATATTTTTCATTGAAAAGAAAAGAGCTTTATATAAATACATAAAAACATATAAGTTTACTTTTAAATCTATAATTCATCTAAGCAGCGGGACATTGGATTCAACATAAAAGCTGAGCATGTTCTATATATCTTCCAGAGATTCAACCCAACTTTGAAAGGATGTAAGTTAATTGCCATTCTAAACATCTAAACATTTTTCTGCATAATTTTGGTTCAAACAGCACGACTCTCTCAAAGCAAGAGGAAGTAAACTTATCCATGGTGCTAGTTATAACATACTCCTGTATATACCTCATTATACGGAAAACCACATATTTTAGTGTAAATATCGTAGATTACACCATGCAGCAATATGTTTAATCCCAAGTAGTCGACGTCGTCAAGATGTGATATTAATTCTTTTTTCATTTTAATCAAAGCTGTAAATATTTTCAGATGTTCGAACTGTGAAACTTATACATGTATTGCCAGAAGGGGACACTATCGATGGGTTTCCAATAGCTGCGTACTCAAAGGCTTTTACATTCGTCAAGCGAACGAGAAAAACAGCAGTCTATTCTAATAGAACCTCTCAACACTGTCTCCACAAGCCTAGATATTCACTAACGAATCGAAGTATCAGATGACACACACTTAGCCTTTACCCAGGCTTCTGTATATCAATAATCTTGATGAATTCTTCACAGAAATGAATAAGGGTCTATTTTTTGCACCTCCGGCTGGAATACAAATAATGTATCTGACTCCATTTGATTTACGATTGAATATAAATGACACATCGTTGGGAATAACGAAGGTCCTCTTAAAGATATCACCAACAAACGTAGAGGAAGGGTGATGATGTCATGTTTATCAACATCAGCGAAAAATATCCTACCTGATGAAACTCGAGTATATAAAGAGTTCAATGTAATGAGATTCTTTCTTTACCAATCAGAAGAAAGTAAACAAGAATACGATGTACGAACGAATATCAGATCGAAAGTACGTATAATCTAGCCTGACAACAACAACAACACAATAATATGAAACAAACTTAGACAAAGCAAAACAAAACATAACAAACATGACATTAAAAAAAAGTTCTTTAAATATAATATCATGGTAAAGTGTGATAATTTAGTGACCAAAAGCCAGTAAATCAGTAATTCAGTAAATCAACCTCCCACCCTGCCCTCTCCGCTCTCCCAACCTCCTTCATATCTCATTCATCTATCGATTCAAGCCTTTTTCGAGTATCATTTTGGATAAACATAAGCAAAAATACAGTGTTTTATACAACACAGACCAACGAATATCATGCTACGCGTAAACAAAGTTTTCACATCAATAAAGCTAACATCATAGCATGAAGTAGAATATAATGTACACACGACAACCTAACATACCTTAGGCTGAATAAATCGTCAACATTAACAAAGTCCATAACATAACCGGAACCAAATATTAATTTTATTATGCAACATACACGAACATATTATTATTATTATTATATTAATTATTATTATTATTATTATTATTATTATTAATTATATTATTATTATTATTAATTTATTATTATTATTATTATTATTTTTATTATATTATTATTATTATTATTATTATTATTATTATTTTATTATTATTATTATTATTATTATTATTTTATTCATTATAAATATTATTATTATTAATTATATTATTATTATTATTATTATTATTAGTATATTAATTATTATTATTATTATTATAGCCTGAAATATCTAGCGGTGGAGACAGTTTGAGAGGTTCTAATAGAATAGATGCTGTTTTCTCGTCGCTTGACAAATGTAAAAAGCCTTGATGTACGCAGCTATTGGAAACCCAATGATGCTGTCACCTTCATGCGTACGTGTATAAGTTTCACAGTTTGAACATCTGAAATATTTCAGCTTTGATTAAAATGAAAAACAAATTAACATCACATCTTGACGACGTCGACACTACTTGAGGACTTAATACATATTGTTCATGGGGTAATTTACGATATTTACAAACCAAAATATGTGGTTTTTCGTATTAAATGAGGTATACAGGAGTATGTTAATAACTAGCACCATGAATAAATTTACTTCTCTCTGGCTTGAGAGAGTGCTTGCTTTTGAACCAAAATATGCAGAAAAATGGTTTTAGTGTTGCAAGAATGCAACTTAATACTACCATCCTTTCAAGGGGTTGAATCTCTTGGAGAGATATAATAGAACATGTCAAGTTTATGTTGATCCATGTCCCCTGCTTAGTGAAATTAATATATTTAAAATAAACTAATATATTTTTAATGTATTTTATATTTAAGCTCTTTCAATGAAAAATATGTTATAGAAAATGAAAAACTTGTTTTACTTCCCAATGTTCGCTTTTATTGGTAAAGTTGTTAATGATAGCTGTTTAATTCGTACGGCTGTTGTGTGTTAAGATTAATTAATGTGAAAACTTTGCTTAACGTTAGCATATATTCGTTGGTTAGTATATAAAGACTTCATTTTTATCGCCTATGTTATCCGAAATGAACTCGAAATGTGACGCTGAATAATAGATCAAATAGATTAAAGATCATGGAAAGGGTGCGAGAGGTGGGTGCTGGGGTTTGATTTACTGATTACTGATTTACTGCTTTAGGATCAGTAACTATTACACTTTACTTTGATATTTTATTCAAGAACTTATTTTTTATGTTATTGGATAAAACTTTGTTAGTTTTATGTTAATTCGTTGGAATTATCATAGTTAGGTAAGGTTGATATAATTTTTGTTAAATATTATTAATGTTAATGAAAAAACTTTGTTACGTTAGCATATATTCGTTGGTCTGTATGATATATAGAGACGGTTATGATAAATTTTTGTTTAATATTACCAAGTTAATGTAGAATTAACATTGATATGAGATATGCTTGACAAAAGTATGAATTAGGTTACGTTTTTTATGCTATGTTAGTACTTTACTGTTGTTAAGTGTGGAACTTTGTAATGTTAGTAGTTTATTCGTGCGTAAGGTGTGTTAGGTTTGTCGTTGTACATTATATTCTTAGTTCAGATGATGCTATGCTAGCTTTATTAATGTAAAAACGTTGTTACATTAGTGTATATTCGTTGGTTAGTATATAAAGAACTTATTTTATGCTATGTTTAGCCGAAATGATACTCGAAATGTGACCTGAATCAATAGATCATATGATGGTGGGAGGAAGGGCGGAGGGGAGGGGAGGGGAGGGTGGTTTGATTTAATCATTTACTGAATTACTGCTTTAAGAGGGGTGTAAAAACGCTAATTTTTTAAGTTATAAACATAAAATGAATAAAAATTTTGGTAAAAAAATTTTTTTAAAGAAAATAAAATAAAAATAAATAAAAGTTTTGTGCTATGTTATACAAAATATGACTTGAATCAATAGATCAATAGATCATGGAGGGAAGGGGGGTGTGGGGAGGGCAGTTTGATTACTGATTTACTGCTTTAGGGTATGTAAAACACGAAAATTTTAGTAAAAAATATGACTTGAATCAATAGATCAATAGATCAATAGATCATGGATGGGTAGTAGTGTGGTGGGGAGGGCAGTTTGATTTACTGATTTACTGCTTTAGGGTGTGTAAAAAATGCAAATTTTTTAAGTTATAAACATAAAAAAAATAAATGTTTTGTGTTATGTTATACAAAATATGACTTGAATCAAAAGATCAATAGATCTATAGATCAATAGATCAATAGATCAATAGATCAATAGATCACGGGCTGTGGGGAGGGTAGGTTGGGTGGTTTGATTTACTGATTTACTGCTTTAAGGTGCGTAAAATGTAAAAAAAAATAAGTTATAAGCATAAAAAGAATAAAAGTTTTGTGCTATGTTATACAAAATATGACATGAATCAATAGATCAGTAGATCAATAGATCACGATGGGGGGGATGGTAGGTTGGGTGGTTTGATTAACTGATTTACTGATTTACTGTTTTAGGGTATGTAAAATGTAAAAAATAAATAAATTATAAGCATAAAAAGAATAAAAGTTATGTGTTATGTTATACAAATATGACATGAATCAATAGATCAATAGATCAATAGATCAAAAGATCAATAGATCACGGGTGGGGTGGGGAGGCTAGGTTGGGTGGTTTGATTTACTGATTTACTGATTTACTGCATTAGGGTATGTAAAAACGCAAATTTTTTACGTTATAAACATGAAAAGCATTAAAAATTTTAGTAAAAAATATATTTTTTAAACAAAATAAATAAATTTAATTAAAAAATAATAAAAATTTGAAAAAAATAAAAAAAATTAAATTGAAAACAAAGAATAAATGTAAAATGAAAATTATAAAATAAAATAGCATACAATATATTTTAGTTGACGTTTATAAAAAGAAAGCGAAATTTGAAATAGAAAGTCAGTCCCCAACCTTTAGAAAACGGGTGCTCTTCCTCCAGTCCTATTTATCCTTCCTCTTCTGTGTGCTCTCCAAATTTCATCCTTCTTTGTCAATATCCAAAATTTTGGGGCTCAGCCCCAACACATGAGGCGTAGTGTATCTTACTCTTCTGTATCGATCTTTACATCTAAGAAAAGGTTGTATACCGAGTTTCATCCTTCTGTGTCAATTTCCAAGGTATTGGGGTACAGCCCCATTCCTCAATGGGCGTAGCGTCACGTAACCACTGCTGTACATGGGTCACCTTATAAGAAGGGTGTATACCAAATTTCAACCTTTTATGTCAATATCCAAAGTTTTGGGGCTCAGCCCCAACACCATGAGGGCGTAGTGTCATCTTACCTCTTCTGTATCGATCTTACATCCTAAGAAAGGTGTATACTGAGTTTCATCCTTCTGTGTCAATTTCCAAGGTATTGGGGTACAGCCCCATTCCTCAATGGGCGTAGCGTCACGTAAACCAAACTTCTGTATCGAGGATACACTATAAGAAGGGTGT
>JABUQX010038699.1:0-46465 GCA_015478945.1 Trachelipus rathkii
GACTAACTAAGAGGACAAGTTATCATAATTTAAATATTTTTTATTATTGTAAAACTTTTTTTATTTCATTATTTTATTAGTTATTATTATTAGTTATTATTATATATTTATATAATTAGTATTATTTATCGTTATTGATATTGGATTATTATTATTTATTATTATTATTATTGATTATTAATTATTTATTATGTATGGCGATGTATCTGTCTTTAAGATATGTGCAAAATATTAATTTCGGTTGTCAATCAATATATATTACTATTTATTTATTATTGATTGTTATGAATTAGTAATCTATTTTTACTGACTTACTATTGATTATTGACTTATGAGAATAGATTAGTTATTATATAGATATAATAATAATAAGTATATTGGTTATGATAGTTATATATATATTATATATACTAAATATATATATATCTATATATATATAGGAATATTAATATTATTATTTTTATTATTTATTTATTGGTTTTTTGATATTATTATTATTATATTATTATTATTTATAGTTATTGATATATTATTATATATATTATTATTATTATTATTGATATTATTATTTATTATTATATTATTATTATATTATTATTAGTTACCATTATTAATTTATTATACCCTTAATATGTATTATTTTATTTATTTATTGGATATTTAAATAATTAAATATTTAAAATGTCTCTTTGATTAATCAATTATTTGAAATTATTAATTATAACTTATTTTAATATTTAATCATTTGATTAGTTTAAAATTCAAAAACATTGACGATGATTTATATGCCTTGAATTTTCAAACAGCCTCATTTTTTTCTGTTCAACTCTCTTACATGTACACTATTTTTTGTAAGAAGATTCAAAAATTAGTTCGGCAAGATTGTCCTTTTTGTTTCTTACATATTATATTATAGTATATATATATTATATATAATAATATATATCGATATATAATATATTATTATATCAGTATAGTATATATATATATATATATAATTATATATATATTAGGGATGTAATATATGATGGGTATATATATATATATTATATATAATATATATATATATTATATTACAAGTAGTATATAATATAGTAGTAGTATATATTAATATAGTATATAGTAGTAATAACTATATATTTATACTAGACGTTATTAGCCGAGGGGAGGACCTGTTTAAGTATATATGTATAGTACGTAGTAGGTATAGTATATATTATATATAATATATAGTATATTATATATATAGTAGGCTATATTTTAGAGAAGTGATTAAAATTATATTATATATTATATATGTATATATTATTTCAATTAATATAGTATATATATATATAAGATATAGTAGTATATATATTATAATATATATATATATTATATAGGTAGTATGGTATATATATATAATATATACTATATATTATTATTATATATTAATATTATTATATATATATATTATATATACAATATATATAATATATATATATATATATAAGGTATATTATATTATTAATATATATATATATAAGTATAATATTATCTATAATATATAGCTATATAATTATATATATATATATTAATTACATATAGTATGGTATTACCTAATTATAATGATGTTTATATATGGACCTTTATGTGACCTTTATATGATGGTGGAAAGTACAATTGTTCAAATGCGGGGAAAGGTTTTTAGCCAATACCGCTGTTATATTTAATGATCTTTGGCTTGAAATATAAAATAAAATTGTATATTTATTTTGGATATATTAAAATCAAGGTTGCCTCTTTTGGGGTGGGCTTCAACAATTTATTATTTTGGGGTGTCCACTGAATAACGGTGTTGTTATATATGATTAATATATATATATTAGATATTGAATATATATACTTATTATATATATATTAATATAACTATTATATATATATATATATATATGTATATATATATAATTATTATAATATTTATATCTATATATATTATATATATAATATAGTAAGGATATCATACCTGCAAACAGGTATGTGTAACTAAAGAAACGGGGCAGTCCTACAGTAAAACAAATTATATTATATATATTTCAGCCGAAAATTCTAAGGAAGGGATTTTTTCAATCTTTTTTTTTTTTTTTCTTATTCATCGAAATATTTTAATAAAGTAAAAATTATTTTCCCTCCATTTGGGCTTCGAGCGACGGGGACAAGAGGGGGACGTTCACTACCCCGAGGGATGTCGGAGGAACACCCTCGCGAGCACTACATATAGATCCAAGAGCGGGGTTCCGGAGACATCTCCGAGGGGGTATAGCTCCTCCCGTTCGTCCACCGGGAGCCGAAGAGACTTCCGCACTCTCGCCATCGTTTGCTGGTTGACTCCTTGGTTATTCTTTAGGTTTAATCAGTAATACCTTGAAAGGTGTTTTGGAAGTAAAATTATTCTTTTTTTTTTAACTAAAAGGATTATCCAGTAGGGTAAACCGCAAAGAGTGCAGGAGTCGGGGTTCCTCGGCCTCCCGGATGGATGACAGTGGGGATCTAATCCACCCTCGGGGATGGTCCCGGAAACCCGCGTCTTTGGGTCTTTGGTGTCGGGGGTTTCCTCCGACATCCCTCCGGTCTGTAAACGTCCTCCCCCTCTGTCCCCCGTCGGCTCGACCCCTACATTGCCGTGTAATAAGTTTTTCATATGCCTATTACAAGTCCATAAAAAAAAAAAAAAAAAAAAAATTTAAATCCCACCCTTATAATTTTCGGCTGATTCCAAATTTATAATTTGTTTTACTGTAGGACTTCCCTTTCTCTAGTTACATACTGTGAGCATTAAAAATATCTGACCATCTATATATTATGTATATATATTACTATATACTATATTTATAATATTATATATATTATATATTTTATTAAATATATATATATATATTATATATTAATATATATATATATATATATTATATATAATATTATTAATATATATATCTATATATTATATATAATAATTATATATATATATATATATATATATATATATATATATATTAATATATGAGAAGTATATATATTCTATATATATTATAATTATATATAATATATAATAATATAGTATATATATAATAATGTACTTACAGTATAACCAATAAAAGGAATCGGTGAAGCTCAATAAGAGAAATTTGTTTTTATTATCCAAATATAATTAAAGTTGCATTTTTTTTTAAAGGCAGTATAGATATCTAATGGTGTAATACCTTTTCCGTGAAGAATTATTTTCATCATGTAAAAGGTCATGGTCCATATATTGATATATTAATTATATATAGTATTATATATATATATATATTATATATATACTAATTATATAATATATTATAGTATATATTATATATATAATATTATATATATATTATATTATATAGATATGTCGAAGCCATATACCTGTTGATAAAGACGTGGTTTAAAAAATAGAAGGATTTTAGAAAGAAACAAGCTGGGAAAAAATTGCGAAAGTGAAGGAAAAATTAGTAAATTTTTAGAAAGAGACAAGCTCTCTTCAAAAGAAATCTCAGTGGCTCAAAAAGAAGGTAGGAATGCCGGAAAACCCTTTGATCTAAAAATTTTTATTTTGAACTTAAAAAGTCTATTGAAAAAAAGACTTGAATGAAAAAGATCTTGAGCTTGCCGACTTGGTAAAAAATTACAGATATGAAAAATTGGCCGGATAGTGTCCCATTTGTTATCCAGTGTTATCTGTATAATGAAAACATTTCTTGATTGCTACAAAACGGTTACTTGTCGTGATATTCGTAACAATTGGAACTTCTAAGTCTTCTTGCTTTGACAAGAAAGACTGTGATATCCGGATAACATCAAGATTTCAATGAATTTATATAATCAAGAAAGTTATAATTGAAAAAATTTAAGCAAGGAACTTCTAACAATGAGTATTCTTCCAAAAAAGAAATGGGGAATATCATAAGTTCCTGTTGTGTTCTATTAGGAAATATTGCATCTAAGTTTAATATATGTACGAAGGAAAATTATTCAGTGGACTTTTAATATCGATATTCAATATTGCAAATCTCCGAGAAAGTTTTAATTAAGTTTTATAGTTAAGTGTGAATTTGTTTGATGCGGGGTTTTGAGCTTGATTATTTGGGCAGTTGCCTCAGGTGTGGATCCCGGTAAACGTGCAGCCTAATCGAGTGTGGGAATAGAAATATAGTGATGTGGTGAATACGACGGTTCAGGACCTAGTAGAGTAAGGAGTGTAAAGATAGATGGCTAAAAGGGATTTAGATTAGAGTGGGTTTGTATATGAATGTGAGTATGGATTCCAATGAGGAACTGAGAAAGGGACAGATAGTGGATTAATGTTCGAAGAAAAAGGTTGATGTGCTAGGGTTGACAGAATTACAAGCGTAAAGGAATAGAAGGGATTTTGGAAAATTTAAGGGTATGATTTCGGGGTGAACGAGAGAGTGAGGGCGAGGGAAGGGTAGGAATAGTTATGAGGAAAGAGAGGTGTGGGATTAGGTAACAAATGTGTGCACATATAGGTAAATACACAAATTCAATGTTAAAGTGAAATTTGGGTGGGAGCTTTTGGGTTCTACAATGCGCTATGCCCCAGTAAATGGAGGCAATGGGAGAGGATGAGAGAAAAGATTTTGAGTGAATTGATGAATGTGTGGCAAATGTTTCGTGGTTAATTGATAAAACTTTCGTATTTAGGTATTTGAATTGCAGAGTGGGATATAGAGATGAAGGTAGAATTCATATTGGTCTCATTCTGGGTAGGGGGAAAGGAAGTTAATGGAGAAAGTATTTAGAGGTTAAATGGAAAAAGATAGTTGGGAATACTTGGTTCAAGAAGAGTGAAAATCATAAGTTTATTACCATGGAAAGTGAGCATAACGGGGGGGGGGAGGCATTAATCGGATTATGTGTTTAAAACTACGTTAGGATAGAGGCAGATTACTTGATGTAAATGTATTCAGAGGGACAGGTAGGGGTACTGATCACTATTTGTGGTTGCTAGGTTTAGGGTAGGGGGAGAGGTAGGTTAGATGAAAGAAGAAAAAAAGAGGAAATAGAACACCCCACCCAAATGTGGAAAATTTAGATGAGACAATGTGTAAGAGGGATTTTAGGAGGGGTATGGAGGATGATGGGGGACGTTGAGAAGAGACGAAATTAGGATGTGAGTGAGGATGGAACGAGAGATTTAAAGAGAACAATTTGTGAAGAGGCGCAGACATGATAGTGCGAGTTAAAAAGGTGAGCAAGTAGAAGAAAGGAAGTGAAATGGTGGAGTGAGGATGGTGAAAGAGATAGTGAAAAGAAAAATAAGAGGTCTATTGATGGTTGGGGAATAGGAGAAGAATAGCTGGGAGGATATTAGAGGGGTTAGTGAGTTGGTAAGCAAAGAGGCCGTGAGAGGCGAAAGATGAAAACTGTCAAATAATGGAATGGTGTAGAAAAGTGACAGAAAATTTTGAAACATGAGCAAAGAGTATCTGAAAGAATAAATAACAAGAAAGAAGACAGGACGGGTTATAAGAGGGTTATTGGAGGGAAATGGAATGGATAGGGGAGGATAGGTAGGCAAAGATGGGTGGGAATATTTTATGAGTTTATTGAAATTGAAATGGGGTGGGAAGATGGGGAGGATTTGCAAGATTTGGGTGGCGTGGTGAGAGGACGGAACGGATATAGGAAATACAAATGGAAAATTATTAGGATGCGTTATCTAACAGGATAAAAAGGAAAGTCACGGGTCTAGTATGGTTGAGTATGGAATAGTACAGATGGTAGCAGTAGGGGTAGAGGAATGCTGTATCATGGTGTAATAATTTATGTTGAGGAAAGGAAAGTCCACAGGTTTGAGTGATGGTTGTTGTTCCCTGTAAATAGGAAAAGTTGGATTTTAGTGTGGTAAATCTAATAGAATTATTTTGTTCTTTTGAGTGTAGTAGGAAGGTATCGGGTAGAACTACTTAATTGAGAGGTAAGAGTTTAACGAGAGAAATGGGAAGAACAAGGAGGATTTGGATTGGAAGGGGTGGTGGATCAAGTATTTCAACAATGAAGTTATGCTGTGAGAAAGGTATAGAAAGTAAATGGGAAATGTTATTGGTGTTTTTAGATCTGGAGAAAGATATGATAGAGTGAAGAGGAGGGAATTATGGAGGTGCTGGAGGAACATGAGTAAGGGTTAAATTAGGTAAAGGTATTAGGGCCCTTTATAGGAATAGCAAATGTGTGTGAGAGTATTAGTAGGGGATAGTGAGATGTTTGGAGTGAGAGAGGGTTGAGACAGGATGTGTAATTACGTGGCTTTCGAAATACTAATTTATGGAGAAGTGTTGCAGAGCGAATGTATAGGGAGGGAGAGCTTGTAACTGATGGATAGGGTGTATAGATTTGAATGAACATGATTACTAATTTCGGATTATATCACCTTTGGGCGAAGGATTCAGAAGGCTTAGTATTTGGTGAAGGAGTTTTAGAGGGTGTGTGGAAAAAAGGGTCTTAAGATAAATTCAGGTAAGAGTAAAAGTGTTAGTGTGTGAGGAGGAGGAAACAGATGTGGGGGGATGGGTTTAGAGATTAGAGTAGGAGTGTATAATTACGATAGAATAAAGGTTCAGATATTTAGGATCGATTTGGTAAGGAAGGAGATAAGGAAAGAGATTAGATCACATATGTTGGGATAAGGTAATTAGAGCATTTGAAGTGGTTTTGGAGGGAATTATGGAAAGCGGGGGATTATCAGCACATAAACTTAAGATTAGTATGTTTGAAAAATTTGTGTTCTCATGCGGTACTATATGTGGTGTGATACATTGGGTTTGAATGCAGGTCAGAAGAATATTGGAGTGTTTGAGATAAAGGGTTGAAGCGGTATTGTGGGTTAGTAAAAGAAGAGATAGGAATAGGGTAATAAGAGAGAGTTGATTGAAAATGTTTGGTGAGAAAATCGGAGTAGGAATTGTTAAATGGTTTGGACATCTTGGGAGAGGAATGGAGGAGCAGAGGGTGGTTAGAAGAGTTTGGGAGGGGAAGGACTAGGAAGAAGAGGAATGGGGAAGACAAAGAAGGTGGATGGTTGGAATAAAGGAAATGCTGGAAGAGAGAGGATAGGGTGGGGAAGGGTAGGGTTGGTGGTTTGATTAAGAATGGAGGAGGTGGGTGAGGCGAGATGAAGGAAATATGTATTAGGGAAGCTGCACGTACCACTACCCCTTTTAAGCGGGAATAAGTCTGTTATATATAATAATATAATAATAATAATAATAATATATTATTATATATATATATATTAATATATAAATAATATATTTATATATATATATATATCTTATATATATATATATTTATATATATATATATAATATTATTATATATATAATAATATTTATATAGTATATATATAATAATTAAATAATATATTATATATATATATATATATATATATATATATATATATATATATAATATAATATATATATATATATAGTATATATATAATATATATATAATATTATAATATATTATGAAACTGGACGTTGTCTTTTGAACGTGGCTTTAAAGTTACAAGAAATCATGTAATAACAAAAGAGAAAGACAAGGAAAAGAAGGAGATAAAAAATCAGATTATTTTTCAACTTCATCTGAACTTGAGAATGCATCTTGCCATTTTTTGAAGAGGAATGTTGGGAGCAGAGCAAATTCTGTTTCGAAAGCAAGAAAGTGGGAAAATAATAGCGTGAAGCAACAAAACTGCTCGAATCTTAGAAGAATTCTTGAGAAAAATAAATAACTACAAAATTATAATTACTAGCTGTGAAGCTGAATCAAAATATACAAATTATGTTCTTTTGAGACATGAGTTGTCTTTATTTCCGTTATCAATTGATATTTATATTATAGATAAGGATATTCGATCACGTTCAGTTATAAGAAGATTTTCTTTTGCAAATTCTGAGCGAGCGGCTAAGCAACACCGACCTTTTACTTTCTTTGCTTGAACACTCCATGGACCTTAAGCATATGGAGGTTATGTGCTTTATGAAACAGGAATCTTTGAGACTCTGGGAAATGAGCTTGAGGATCAAAGTAAAGAATGGAATGCTAGGTCAAATTGATAAGGGTGAAACCCTTACCTTGAAGCAAAACTCAAGACTGGCATTAAACCTATTGCCTGAGAAGTATTTTCTGGAGTGTCTAAAATCAAGGTGTTTTCGATGCAAGGAGAAGATTGCTGTCTAACTGACTGTGGCGAAAGCGCTACCTGGAGATGTATAGTATATAATAGTATATAATATATATATATATATTATATATATATATATATATTATATATATATATATATCATATATATATATATATAATATTATATTATATATATATTATATATATATATACTATTGAACATGTGAGTGGATGACCGCAAAACTATTAGTTAGTTTGTTTTTTATGTAGAAAAAAGTTAAAAATGCAGTATAATTGACCAGAAATTGCTTTTGGTGTGAAGCTTAATTGTACATTTTTTTAAATGTTTTTATTAAAAATGTATGAACTTATTTCGAACTGTGTTTGATTATAATTATTTTTTCTTAGTCTTAAATCATCGTCATCTTAAATATAAAATCATAATTAGTTTTATTATTAACAAAACAGAAGAATTCTGGGAGAATATCAAAAGGCAACATATCAGAACAATACAATAGAACAGATCTAAAAAGAAAACACAGCAGAACAGATCAGAATGAACAAACGAAAGAAGCGTTTAAAGCTTATTAATCGGAAAGAAAAAAAAATCTAAAGAACAAAAGTAAAAAATAACAAGTATAAACTCTTTCAAAAAGTAACTTACACATTTGGAATCAACGTATAAAGCTATTATAGCAAATTCGTTGTTAGTGATTTAAAACTAACAACGAATACCCATAGGGTAGACCGCTTGATACCAGGAGGTCGGTCCTCGGCCTCTAGTGGACGACGGGGGACTTCGTCCCCCCTCTGTCCCCTCATCGCTCGAGCCCTAATGAAATTATAATTTCCTTGAATCTAATTTTTTGGGACCGAGCCGATGGAGGACAGAGGGGGGACGAAACGACTTTTCATATAATAAGCTTTAATACGTCTGTATTCCAATATTAATTTGTTTTTCTGTAAGTGTCGTACTTTTAGAGTTTTTTCTGTTTTGTTTTTTTTTATCATTCCGGTAATAACTTTATACGCCTGAGTCCAAATAATGCCTTTTGGTTTCCTGTAGGTGTCATACATTTCGAGATAATTCTCTTGGCCCTTTTTCTGCTTCACTTGCCTCTTAAAAATAAAATAAATATTATTAAAACTGATGAAACATTAATTAATAT
Organism: Trachelipus rathkii; assembly: GCA_015478945.1. Taxonomy (NCBI): domain Eukaryota; kingdom Metazoa; phylum Arthropoda; class Malacostraca; order Isopoda; family Trachelipodidae; genus Trachelipus; species Trachelipus rathkii. The sequence goes on from JABUQX010038699.1 coordinate 9,376, forward strand.
CAAATCGTATGCAAAATATTTTTTGTTTATCGCTCCTTTACCTGGCTCTCTCTCTCTCTTCTCTTCTCTTCTCTTCTTCTCTCTCCTCTCTCTCTCTTCTCTCTCTCCTATATATATATATATTATAATATATTATATTATATATATATAGTATATATATATATATAGTATATATATATATATATATATATTATGTATTATAAATATATTATATATATAACTATAGTATATCATAGTATATATATATATTTATATATATATTATCGTTTCTAGCTGTAACATATCGTCTTTAAAAGAACATTAAATTATATTGACACAATGGACTGCATATTAATAAAACAAAGTGACTTTACATTCTTTGATTAACCTAATCTTAATTTTTACCTTCTAAATAATTGAGTGCAAAAGTAAGAAACAAAATTGTAATATACTGTTGTACCTATAAATTTTTATGAATAAGTATTTAAGCATGTGTATTCAATTTCACATAACCATATATATAATTATTATTAATATATATATATTATATATATAATATATATATATATATATATATATATATAATATATATATATATATATAATATATATATATATAATTATATATATAAGCTATTAATTATTATATTAATAGTCACTGTAGTGTTTATATATATTGTATATTAATATATATATATATAATATAGTGATATATATATAGATATATAATATTATAATATTTATGATATATATATATTATATATATATATATATAATTATATATATATAATATATATAAATTTATATACTATAAACTTATATATTCTATATAAAAAGAAAATCAGAAATACATGTCTCAAAATAATTAGTATTGGAAAGTTTGGTAATAATTTTTATAGCAAAATTAAATATTTAAAAATTCGATTTGCTATAAGAAAGAACTTACTTTTTTTATTTTTTTTGCTTCAAATTGATTTATTTTCCCGAAAAGTTTTATTAATTTAGTTTGATTTATTTTGTGGTAATTTATTGATTTGTGTATATTATATATATATATAAATATAAATTTGAGATATAATAAAATATACATTATATTATTATATACAGTTTTCATTTTATATATAAATAATATTTAATATAATATATATATATATTATATATATATATATCTTGAAGTCTTATTTTAATGCTCACAGTATGTAGTTAGAGAGAACCGCAGGTCCTACAGTAAAACACATTATATATTTGGAATCACCGAAAATTCTAAGGATGGTTAACTTTTTTTTTTTTTTTTTTTTTTTTTTTTTTTTATTTTTTGAAGTAAATTTTTTTTAACTAAAGGAATACCCTATGGTAAACCGCAAAGATGGCAGGAGTCGGGGTCTCTCGCCTCCCGGTGGACGACGGTGTGGGGAAAATCCCCCTCCGGGATTGGTCTCTCCGTAACCCCGCTCTTTGGTCTTTGGTGTCGCGGATTTCACCGACCATCCCGTCCGGGTAATGAAAAAGTCCCCCTCTGTCCCCGTCGAGTTCGAGCCCCCTAATAAAAATAAACTTAAAAATTTTCCAATAAAAAACACGAGACAAATTATTTCTACCAAATTTAGGGGGGCTCGAGCCTGACGGGGAGAAGGGGGGACGTTTCATACTCCCGGAGGATGTCGGATGGAACCCCGTTGACCCAAAGACAAAACGGGGGTTCGGATGACCATTCCCCGGAGGGGGCGATTATCCCCCGTGTCACCGGGAGGCGAAGACCCCGACTCCTCTGATCTTTGTGCGTTACCTCTAGGTACTCCTTTATTGTTAAAAAAAAAATAATTACTTCCAAAAAAAAAAAAAAAAAAAAAAAAAAATAATAGTTAAATCCATCCTTAGATATTTGCTTCGGCTGCTATATCCAATATATTAATTCTTGTTTACTGTAAAGGACCCTTGCCGTTCTACTAGCTACATATTCTGTAGCATTAAAAAAATCTGACCAATATATATATAGTAATTATATATATATATGCTATATAAACTATTAGTTATCAAGATGTAATATATATAAATATATATATTAATATATATAATATATAATATATATATTATATATATATATAGAATATTATATTATATATATATATATATAATATATACTCAAATAAATAAATAATTTATGTATTAAAAATAATACTAAAAAATTACATGTTATAATTGTGAAATACTCTAAGGAACCTCTAAAAAAATAAAACTTTTCAAGGTCTTATTATATTTAAACTGAGTTTTAATTTTAATATTTTGATATAAAAATGATTGATGGACTAAATTGTATTCTCAAGAGAAATGTACATAGTACTATATTTATATTATAATAGATATATATTATATACGTATATATATATATATATATATATATATAAATATATATATAGTATATAAGTAGTATACTAGAATTAGGAGTTTTTAATAATATAAAGGTTGATAACACAAAATATATATATATATATATGTATATATTAATATATATATTTATATATATTATTATATATATAGATATTATATATTATACTTGTATTAGTATATATCTGTAGTATATAGATATTATATAATATATATATAATATATATCATATATATATATATATTATATATATAGTATATAATATATATACTATATATATGATATATAGTATATATATATAATGTATATATATATATCATATATTATTATATTTATTATATATATAATAATATAGTATATATATATATTATATAGTATATATATATATAGATATATATATATATATATATATATATATATTATATATAATTATATGATATATATATTATATATATTATATGCACTTAACTATTTGTCGTGAATCGAATGATATTAAAAAGAGAAAATAAAAAGTAAATGAGAATCTTGAAAATAGAAGGAAACTGCAATCTTAAGATTGAGCAAGAGTTTAAAATTTTAGTTGTATAGGCGTAGGTTTAATCCTGAGTAGTTGTCTGCCAGATTTGTACTCATTTTATAGATGCTGTAAAATTTTAGATAATTGACGCAAATTTTAGATTCATTTTGAAAATTAAATTTTAAGATGAAAAAAAAAATAACTGGAGAAGAACAATCATTTACTTTACTTTACTTCTTTTATCAGTAAAAATAATTCAAATAATTAAAAACTGGAGAGCAAACAAAATTTTGGTAATAGTTCCCTTTGAGATATTTAAAGTTACGAAATAAACTTGATAATATTAAATACAATTAATAGAATCTTTTGTACTGTCCCACTATGTGTGTTTTATAGACGCATACTAGTTACATCACATTTGGATTATTTATTTTGAAATTAGACTCATCGAAACGGCAAACTTGGTATTTGATTTAAAAAATAAACCTCGCATTAGTCTTTGCGCCAGTGAATTCTGATTGCGCATGCCGACCAGTGAACATACTAATTATTTATCTTCGAGTAGTACCCAAAGCATATTTAATCTCCTATATCCTCTTACCCTAGTCAGCTGGTAAATGTACTCCACTGCCCAGAAGCGAGGGACCCAGGTTCTAACAACTGTCGGGATCGGAGAAGTGGCTATTCTCCTTGGTGCTAGCTATGTCTTCACTCAGACAATAAGGAGCATATCTCTCCTCCTTTGAATAGGGCTCTTCCGTGCGGGTGTGTTAACTGTAGTATATTTATATATACATATATATATTATATAGTATATATATTATATATAATATAGATGGATATATATATATAGTAGTAATATATTATATATATTATAAGTATATACCCATTATAGCACAAACGTAAAAGCGACGTCGCTTTCACGTCCCTTTGCGATGTGCGACAGTCGTATTTATAAATATAATTACGTCCCTGGGATGTGGAAATGTCAGCTCTCAGCGACGTAACATTGGAACATCACTGCATAACGTTCCAAGTGGTAAAACGTATATTGTAGCATTCTAATGACTATCCCTCAACTGATAAGTTTGTTATTTTGTAATTGAAAACTAATGCAGAACTTTTGCAACTAGCTTTAGTAAATAATCATATAAATACATCTTTTTATGTCAATAATAGTTTTAATATATATATATATATATACTATATTATATATATTATAATATTAATATATATTATACATATTTTACTTTCTAAAAATATGTCAATATATATTAGTTTATATAAAATACTTTAAAATAGTTTTGTAATTTAATTTGGCTTAATGTGAGAAGCTGATTAACGCAAACTATTGTATTAAAAAAACTAAACTGTAATTTACAACATGGTACCATAACCCAAATTCTTGAAAGTTTTTTTAGTCTCCCATAGAAAGATTCGGTTTATGCGCCTTTTTAATATACAAAGTAGGCACAGGATTTATTCAATGCACCACCAATAAAAATAATCAGCCATGCGCATTTGCCAATTTTTGGCCACCCCTGTCTTAAAAAGTACTAAATGAGGTTTCAAAAGAAAGAGGTTGTGAATCAAGCATACAATTAGGTTATAAATTCCAAATAGAGAATTAAGTATATAAACATAAGAAATAACATTTGTTCTAACAAATTTTTTTTTGTATGGCGATAAGCTGTTAAAGCGGTCAGGGAATATGATGTGAGTGATAAGCGGTAAGGAGATTTGTTTTGAGGATTTGGAGGGATGGTTGATTTATTCGTGGGAGCGCTTTTTGTATAAGTTGTTATTTATGTATATAATAATATATATATGATATATATATATTATATTATATAAATTATATATATATATAATATATATTTTAATATTATATTATATATATATTTTATATATATTATATATAAGTATATATGCCTCGTTAATTCCTAAATTAGAAAATAGTTGCAATATTAAATCTAAGTTAGGCTTGAATCTTATCATAGTGCAATTTCACTTATATAGGGAAGTTACATTTATCTACCTTGAAAACAATAACTTATAATAAAATAAAATAATATATTTCGTCGTGAAGCAAATAATAGAACACAACACTATCAATATAATTAACGACAAAATATATTGAAAAAAACCTGGCAGAGTCTCACTCCAACTCCCTTTTAATAGAGCATATCGTAACATGACATAATAATTATATATATAGTGTTCAAAAATGTACGACATTTGAAAAAAATAGTTAAATTACGATAATTAACAATTTCCTGTAGAAGAATCATGTAATTAAATACATCATAAAACAACAATAACTATAAGATGATTAAAAGATTATGTAAGAAACGAAACAAAATTTGAGAAATTAAAGACAGGTGTTTGTTATTTTTTTAAAAAGATTATCACCACTCACGGGCAGCGTCGCGGAAACATCTAAAAGTTACATTGTTACGTCGCAAATACGTTGCATATGGAACAAAAGCGTACGTTCAACATAGAGATTTAACAGCAATGTCACATATACGACGTTGTGTGATGAGACGTGTGCGACGAACATTAACGTCGCCGTGATGCATCTGCAACCATCTGGCTATACACTGGGTATAGCTATATTATATATAGCTATTATATATATTATAGTATATATATATATATATAATAATATATATATCGGTTAGATATTTCGATTCCAGTAACACTGTAAGAAATCAAGAAATTAGGATTACCGAAAATTGTTTTTAAAAAGATATCCTGCTTCCCAACCCGGAGTTGTAGTAGATTCTTAAATACTGCGGGTACCAGGAAGCCTTATATATAGCTTAGCTTTAAATCAGGTATTTTTTTTTCTTTCTTTAATTACAAATTTTTTGATCAATGAACTTATTTAATAATCAAGTTTGTTGCCATCAGGTCCATCTTTATTACCAAATATTTTTAATGGCAAAAATTCAAAAAATATCCCAATATTGTATATAGTGAAAATGGATTCGAAAGTAAATTATAACGAGTTATTATAAGAATCGGGTATAAATAAATAATTGCATCAAGAAAACAAGCATGTTGGTATTAATTATAAAATGCTTATTTTCCGTTAATAAATTTAAGCGTATAGATTCTCGCACATTTCCTAAAAGAACAATGGAGTTCTAAATAAAGCTGGAAAAAAAAAGAAAAGAAACGAAATGTCGACTGATATGTTCTCCATTCTTTTTAACTTGCAAAATGAAATAAGATTTCACAATAAAAAAATGGTTTGAATTAAATTAATACTTTTTATTACTATATACTTATAATAATAGCAATTATATTATATATATATATATATATAAATCTATATTTATATATATATATATAATATATATATAATATATTATTTATATATACTATATATATTATAATATATATATATATATATTATATACATATATTATATATATTATTATATATAATTATTATATATATCATAAATTTATATAATATAATTATATATTACGATGCCTATATATATATACTATATATTATTATAGAATCTCTGCTAATATATTATGTTTATATATATATATATTATTAATATATGAATAATATATATATATATATATATATTATATGACTTGCCAAAACGTCTTTGCCTAGTAATTTTACATGGGAAGTCTTGTTGCTTTATAAACAAGATATGCAATTAACTCTGTATGTTTCTTAGAAACTAAGACCTAATTTTTAATTTTTATAAAAAATTTGTTATTATCCATTACTCGGAGTATAGACGGCATTATATTACAAATACGTGTAACCGTAGTACTCTTCGTTTATCTCTGCCTTGCCGCTTCACTGGTCAGCTGTAGTTTAATGAAACCTTTCCAACACTTTTTCTTACTCTCTCTCTCTCTCTCTCTCTCCTCCTCGTCAAGTTCCTCTGTGTCTCTCTCTTCTCTTCTCTCTATATTATATATATGTTAAATATAATAAGTATAGATAGATATATTATATATTATATAGTATATAGTATATATAATATACTATAATATATATATATATATTAGAAATATTATATATAATTATATTATATATATAATATATATTAATATATATTATATATAATATATATATTATATATATATATCACAGTAATATATAATCTAATATAATAAAATATTGTAACTTATGTCACTCTATTATTTTATATATAATAATATATTTATATATATATTATATTATATATATATATAGTTTAATATATATATATATATTATATTATTTAATATAATATATATAATTAGCATATATAATATAATAATATATATAAATATTATATATATATATAATTATAATATATATATATATATATATATTATAATATATAATTTATAATAATTATAATATATAAAGATATTCTTTTTATCCCTTATCCTAAAATTGCTATTTTGCATTAATAGAAAGTGGAAGCAATTCATTGTTAAAAGGTAACTGTGTTGCATTAGACAGAAAGAAAGACCGTCGTGTTTGCTTCTCTGGGAGGATGATGGCCTCTCTGTGACTCTTGTTCTAGAACTATTTTTCGAATTTCATTCTGCTTTCTCTTTTCTATCTCTTTTCTTTCTTCTACGTTCAATCCTTTCTTTCCACATTCAAGTCTTCAAGGTATGAAGTGACTTCACACAAATTCGTGAACGAAAAAGTAAGAGAATTAAAACTTCCTTTGATAAGCTCTTTTGTTCATTGGATCTCGGTGAATACACTGACTCACTTTTTGGCAAAGCTTGTTCAGCAATAGTTTTTCTTAAAATAAAAAGTGTATTTTACTCTATCAGAAAGGAGAGAGTCAAATTGTATAACTCGAAATATAAATACTTACAAATATTTTCATTCATATTTGTGTCCAATTCTCTCTCTTCCCTCTCTTCTCTCCTTCTCTCTCTCTCTCTCTTCTTCTCTCTCTCCTCTCTCCATCACCTCTCTCTCTTCTCTTCTCTATCTCTCTCTCTCTTCTCTCTCTCTCTCTCGATCCTCTTCTCTCTCTCTCTCTCTTCTATAGTATATTATATATATATATATTATATAATATTATATTATTATATATATATATAATATATATTATATATATTATTATATATATAATAATAATATATATATGATGATATATATTATAGTATATAATCAGTCCTAAAACCTTCCCTACCACCCTACCTATCAGTCCTTCACATCCATCCTTTTTAAATTAAATAGACAAGGATTCATAACACATCCCTGCTTCATTCTACTATTAATTTTAAACCTCTCACTTTGAACTCTATTTATCTTACCCACTCTTCACTATCGTCAACATATCTTTTGATTTCCATCCAAGAATCCTACCACCTACACCCATATATCCACTAACACCTGCCACAGAGCTTCTCTATTAATCCTATCCATAGCTCGTTTCAAACCTATAAACACCTAAATAAAATTATTCTTTTTCTCTTCATTTTCTCAGTTATTTGTTTCAGGGGACGATCCAATATTGGGGATTTTGGGACAATATTTTAGCTCCCACATAAAAATAAACATACAATACTTAATTTTCAGACAATTCTTGATGGAAAAAAGTCAAACTCGCCAGCAAAAAAAAAAGCTTTTTTTTTTTTACCTCTGAAACGTCATTTTTTGTGTTTTCTGTGTTTGTAGCCATTGTTTCGGCGTTTTCATTTTTTTAGAACCTAATTTCTTTGTACATTTTTCTGTATCAACTTATCAATTTAATTGTCGAAATGTTTTAAACTTGAAATATACATAGAGGGGTCTATTACGCACAAAATTGTAGAAGTAATTTTTTGATTTTTGAAAAATTGTGTTCAGCAATGTTGAATTTCAAAAAAAAAAAAATTCAATTGCTGAGCACAATTTTTCAAAAATCAAAAAATCTTAATCCTATAGATAATTGACGCCATCTATGTATACGACTTCAAGATTTGAATTCATTTCGAAAAAAATTGTAGAATTTGTATATAAAAAAAATTTAAAAAAGTTTAGGTTCTGATAACATAAAAACGTCGAATACAATGATCTACTAGACCCAGAAAAACCCCGAAAATGAACTTTAGTAGGGTCACAAAAATAGTCTGTTTGCTCTTTTTCACTCGGCCATGAAATTGTCTGAAAATTAAGAACTTTATTTCCAATTTTTAGGTGGGGCTAAAATGGGGTCCCAAAATCCCCAATATTGGATCCTGACGTTCAATGTAAAAATTCGATCCACACATCCTCTACCATTTTTAAATGTACCTGTTTCTCACGTCATCCAATTTCTCATAATCGACGTAACTCTTCTACCAAAATAGCCAGCATAATATCTTCACTACGCAACCAGTCAACAAAGAATTCCCTTATTCCTCATTCTTCTTCCTTCTTCTTTCTGGAAGAGCTTCCTATTCCTTGTAAGTTCCTCATTCATTCCTCCTTCCAAACTCTTCAATTACCTCATTTCCCTCCTACTTATGCAACGTCTTCCTTTTAACTTACTTATATAATTCTAAACACCTTTACTTTGAAACCTCATCATTGACTTTAATACATTCAACCAATTGACCTCATTTTATCTCTAACCGCTTTTGCTATCAACCTCTTCATTCACCACTCACTATTAACATTCCACTTCCTGTATATTAATAATAATAATAATAATATAATAAATGAAATATATAATAAATAAAATTAATAATAATAATAATATAATAATAATAAATAATAATAATAATAATAATAATAATAATAAACTTTATTTTTAGAAATTTAAATATGCAAATATTAAAAATTCAATAGTTGTACTTACTTCTATTTACCCAAATATCTTTCAATATTTTATTAGAAATCATTTTGTTGGTTATTTTCTCTTATTTAACGATTTTATCCGATAATAATAGTATAGTATATATATATATATAATATTCATATATATTATATATATATATATATGATATAGATAATATATATTATATCGTAAGTATTGTTTGTTATTTAATAAGTTCACTCCTCACTGGGCAATGCCCTATGTCATAAGGAGGGGGAAGCTTCCTAGGTAATTGTTCTAGCCATAGATTCGAACACTGCGATCCTTGCCATGCGACTGCCGTGCTTCTATTGCTGTTGAGCCACGGGTATATATAATTTGTATATTAGAGCGTATACAAAAAAAAATATATATATTAGTAGTATTATATTATATTATATATAAGTATATATATAATATAGTATATATAAATAATAATATATATGTATTATATATTATATACTATATTTATATATATATATTATATATAGATATATATATATATAATTAAGATATATATAAATATATATATTACTATTATATATAATTATATATATATATTAATATACGGTATACATATATATATAATAGTATCTGCCAGGTTGGTACTTATATAATATATAATGTATATTAGTATATATAATATATATATATTATTTATATATATAATATATATATATATTTTATTATAATAGTTTATATATATATATATTATATACTATGAGTCGTTTTTTTGTGATGTCAAATTTTTTAATATTCGCGGATGCGGATATCTAATTTTTCAAATCCGCGGATGCGGATGCGGATGCTTTATATTGTACATTCGTTGTGCGGATGCGGATGCTTTATATGTACATTCGTTGATGCGGATGCGGATGGATGTATTTAAAAGGGTAAATTTTATTTGCTTGCTGTGTGAAACATAGATTGAAAGGAAGTGGTGAAGACAATGTGTGGGTTATGTGTGTTGGTGTATGTTGCGGAGAGTAATGAGAGGGGAAGAGAAGGAGTTATGCTTCTGCTGAGTGACCTGTGGCACTGAGCTATGGTGGATTTTGTGAGTGTTAGAATTCTAATATTTAAATTTAAGTTTTTAGAAGGTCAAGGAAAGTGTGGTTGTAACATATGGTCCATTTAAAAGCGATGTTGAGGAGTGTGACATTTTGGGATAATCTGAATGATTTTAACATGGATTAAGTAGGAAGTTCAGTGTTGATTGTGTTGTGCGACTTAAATGGTTGGACAGATGATCTAAAAAGGATGATATAACTGGGGCATTTGAGATTTAAGGGTAAAATGAAAATGGTAGGAAGGTGATTGATTTCTGAAAGGAGAGAAGTATGTGAGTAATTAATACATTCTTCTGGCATAAGAGTATTCATAAGCATATGAGAGTAGGGGTAGGTAGAGATGGTATCGAAGTGAAAAGTACGAATGATTTTGTCGGGTGAAGAAGATTTTTTAAGTCCTATTTTTTTAAATTAAACAAATAAAGGGCATTGACTGTATCAAATTGATGATACTCGTTGGGAGTCATCTTTTTTTTGTCAATCATGGAGAAAGAGATAAGAAGAAAGGAGGGAGAATTAAGTGTCAGAAGTTAAGTGAACAAGCTTATAAGGAAAAGTATGTGAGAGCACTTGTAAATAATTAATGTGAATGTGAACAAGATGAAGCTGAACAAATCTGAAAGCAAATGCAATAAAGCCTTTGTTATCAGAGCCAGATAAGTATGTGGATGGACTAAAGTAAGTTGTAAGACTGCCAATAGTGAGTGGTGAAATGTGAAATGAAGACCTGATGCAAACGGTTAAAAGTGAAAATGAGGAGTAGTTGAATGTCCTAAAAGCCAATGATGAGGTTACAAAACAAAATCGTATAAAAATATTTAAGAAGAAAAAAGGAAAAAATAGTTGCATACTTAGGAAAGAAAAAGAGGTAAAATTGAATAGTTTGGAGGAAATTCAATGGGGAACTACAAGGGATAGGGAGAGAAGTACCGAAAAAGATTAAGAATATATTAATTATGATGGTAACTTTCATGACTGACGCAAATGGTAGGAATGTGCGGAGGAACACTTCGAAATGCGAACAATTGGCAGTATGAAGATGTGATTGTGAATCTTATGTTTAATAGTAACTATAAGGAAGAAATAAGGATTTTGGGAATGAGGTAATTAGTAAGGGAGGAGGTAATAGGTAGAATGAGAAGTTGAAAGTGTGGAAATTCGCAGTATATGCAGATGAATAACTATGAAATGATCTCATGATTTATCAAATGAAAAGTTTCAAATACTTAGGAGAGCATATAATTAGTAACTCTAAATATAAGGGTAAGAAATAAGTGCACGCTGTAGTTTAAAGTTGTATGTTGGAAATATAGTTGCTGTGTATTTTGTTCAAAAGAGTGCTTAACTAGGTACTGAGACTTGATTGTGAAACACCAATTGGTGATTTAGATAGTGTGAATGGAATCTGTGATAGATCATAATTCACATCTATAATTAAGAAATTTTAATTTAGGAGGTATGGACTTCGCAACAGTGTATTATCTGACGGATTAATAGGAAGATCTAGTGGCAAGTGTTATGATATATGGTGTTTGTGGTATTCTTCTTGATTGAAATCAATATAACAATAGGTTGAAGTGGTAAGAGATAATGTACTGAAGTGAAATCTTTAATTATTAATAGTGAGTTGGGCTAGGGAAGTGTTATGTACCTTGGATATTTATTTATATTCGGATGGGGTGTGAAAAATTATAAATAAGTGTAGGAAAAGGTTTTAGGCTGATTAATAGAATTTGAAGAAAGTGAATGTTCCCTGCTATTGTACCTGATGATCTGGTTGCACTTACACATTGCTCTTCTACTTTAACTATCCTATTTGCTCGCATTCTGGTAGTTTTGCTTCAACCAGCGCATTCTGTAGGAAGTGAAATGAAGAATATATAAGTATAAATATATATATTATATATATGATTATATAATAATATATATATATATATATATATAATATATATATATTAATATTTATAATAGTATATATAAATATATATATATTTAATATATTGATTATAGTCTATAAATAAAATAGATATTATATATAATATCAGTTATATTATAATATATATTTATATATATATATATATATATAATAATATATGATATTATATATATTATTTTCACACTTATATAGATATAGTCATACAAAAAGTTAATAACCTCGTCATTAGCACTTTCGTTTTCAGATTCATTATTAATATTATATAATATATATATATGATAATATATAATATAAATAAATATTAGATATAGTAATATATATATAATTTATATAGTATATATATATATATATATATATATATAATATATATATATATATATAGTATATATATATATATAAATATATATTATATATCTAATAAAAAAAATATTCTCTCATAATATCCAATAACTTAAATAACAAAGAAAAATTAATAACCTAAATTATTTTAAACATCGCTCAAGCATTCCGCTTAATAATGCGGGGGATGCGAATTCCGCCATTTATTTCAAAATCGTGAATTTTGGCGGATCGAAGTCAAATTTAATGTGGATGCGCGATGGGGACGGCGGATATCACGACCGAGACATCACATAGGATAATCTGATCCATACAGTAGCTACTCTAGATGCATTGAATGAATATTATATCACAGTAAACGTAGTAAAGAGTGCTAATATTATAACTAGCTAGCGAATTTGAATTATTATGGCGTGTGGAACATTTGATATGCTGTGTTGCTATACGTACACGTATGCCGCATATACCGATGACTAGATATATTTATTATTGATATATATAATACTATTATTATAGTGGTGTGTTAATTCGTCCGTCTTCAGCTCCAGCCTCCACATTTAAATTTCTGACTATTCCGGCATTCCGGCAATTCACGTATTTTGAAATAATAGCCGGAATCCGCATCCGCAGTATTAAATGGACTATATATTATATTATATATTATATATATATATATATATAGTATATTGATATACTATATCTATATATATATATATACTATATATTAATATATATATATATATATATAATATATATATTTATTATATGTATATATATCTATAGTATAGATAATATATATATATATATATATATAATATTATATATATATATAGTATATGATTATTATATATTATATATAATATATTATATATGTGTTGTCTTAATTTACTGGTTTATCTGAAATATTTAATTGGAAATATTACTTGATATATACTAGATATATACTTAAAAGACATATACTTAAGAAAGTCGATAATTGAAAAATAAGAAAAGTAGATGAGTAGGGTACCCACATATATATATCTATATTATATATATATATCTATATTATATTAATAATATATATATATATATTGGTTATATAATAGTATAGTATATATATAGTATATTATATCTATTATATTAAAGTATATTTAAAATATATAATATTATATATATATATATAGTTATATATATATATATATATTATATATAGGTATTATATTATATATATGATATATAATATATATATATATATAGTATTATATATTAAATAGTATATATATATATTATATATATAGGTATAAAATATATATATATACTATAAAGGTATATATTATATTATGATATATAATATATTAGTATATATATATATAGTATATATATAGTGGATGGCGTATTGATTAATAAAGTATTACACGGAATGATGAAGGCACCTGAGTCAAATAATTTAGATTGAAAGGCTTTCTTTGATTTCTCAATAACGAACATTATAGCAGATAATAGCTAAAGAGATATTAATCACGATAGTTCAAAGTCAGTTCAAATGAACGAAGCAATTTTGCTAAATTACACCAAAATGTAAATCAACACAATTTAAGAACAAATACTAAATCGTGTATTAGCGGGACACTTAAAATCAATTGAAAGCGATCAATGTTTTTCTTTTTTAAATTTCTTATTAATTGGTTTCAACTTTTTATAAAAAATATTATAATATAAAAAATATTAATACATATCGGGCAGTTCAAAGAAGACCCAATTTTGCTAAATTGACACCAAAATAGTAAATCAAATAATTTACAGAGACAAAATACTAAATCGTGTATTATCGGGACACTTAAAATCAATTGAAAGCGATCAATTTTTTTCTCTTTTAAATTTCTTATTAATAGGTTTCAATTTATTTTCCGGCATATTTAACACATGAGAAATGTTAAAAGTGATTGTTAATCATGTTTCATTTTGTCATTGTGAGCTCATTGACTGAATTGTGAGAAAAACTTGTAAAATAAAAGCTTTATTAAATTAAATATTGATAATTAAAAATAATTAATTATTAGTTTTGGATTAATTAATTTTTCTGTTATGATTTTATTCCATTTTTCAATGATATTATTACTCAAATATTCATTGGTGCAATTTTCTAATGCATGTTACTATTACTACTCTTACGTATTTAAACTACTTTACTCGCTGTTACTATTACTAGTAATATAATAATAATAATAATAATATAATAATAATATATAATAATAATAATAATAATAATAATAATAATAAATAATAATAATAATAATAATAATAAAATAATAATAATAATAATAACGTACAAGGTTTTCATAGTTTATTTGATTTTGCGCTTCTGAAAATGACATGCAAAGAAATTACTTTGAATTTATAATATAAATCAGAATATATATAACAGAGAAGATTAACAAATTCGTTCCAAATTTTAAAATTCTTTCTACTATATATAAAAAAAAGCTTCAGTGGGGGGGCTAGGGTTTTTGTTTTTTCTATACTTTATATTTATATAGATATATATATATATATATATATATATATATATAATATATATATATATATATATTATATATATATATATATATATATATATAATATAATATATATATATATATATATATATATATATATAGATATATATCGGGATGCCAGGGTATGCAGAACGTCAAACAAACAATTATATATATTATATATATATATAATATATTATATATATATATATATAAATATACGAATATATAATATATATATATATATATATAATATATATATATATATATATATATATATATATATATATATATATATATATATAAAATATATTATTTTATATATAAAAAACCAAGTATTTAATGGGAAGAGGTACATGTAGATTTTTCATACCCCATCCTATCTGAAGCATAAGAAAAATGTGCAAAATTAGCGATCGGAACGCAGTTCCATTGTTAATGGCCGCAGCAGAAGCTTTCAAGTATGATACTACAAGCTTAATTATTAATCGCACATCATTTCAACATCGACGGAAGGAATTCAGGAAGCAGAGACAAGCAGAAATTAAAGGCCAATTTAATCTAGCGGGGTGCAGTGCGTTGGTCTTACACTGGGATAGCAAGCTTCTTCCGGCTTTATGTGGTGCGGAGAAAATTGATCGACTACCAATAATAGTTACGTTTCAGGGCAAAGAACAATTATTAGGTATACCTGAAATTCCTGCAGCTACAGGAGAAGATCAAGCTATAGCCGTTTTTCGAGCAGTGCAAAATTGGGGCATAGAAGAAAAGATACAAGCATTGTGTTTCGATACAACCGCAAGCAACACCGGAAGAATAAATGGTGCCTGTACAAACATTGAAAAAATGTTTGAACGTGATTTACTCTATCTTCCGTGTAGACATCACATCTTCGAGATAGTCTTAAAAAGTATTTTTGATACAGAATCGGAGCAACATTTGGACCAGATGTAAATATATTTAAAAGATTTAAAGAAAGTTGGTCAACCTTAGACAGTACAAAATACGGTAGTGGGGTAGGCGTTGTCACCGAAGATGTCCGTGGTAATATGATGGAATTTCTTGAAGATCAGTTACGCCTGAAACAGCACCGAGATGATTATCGGGAATTATTAGAATTAGCCGTGATCTTCCTTGGCGGCAGCCCCCGACGTGGAGTCTCATTTCGCATTCCTGGCAGTGTGAGCCACGCTCGGTGGATGGCAAAGGCTATTTTCGCCTTTAAAATATATTTATTCCAGGATCATGACATGACCACAGGCGTGAAAGATTCAATCAGAAGAATATGTGTCTTTCTTATCAGACTTTATTTACGATCTTGGTTTTTGACACCATTGGCCGTTAAAGCTCCATATCTCGATTTCAATTTTCTGCTGAACATAATCGAGTATAAAGAATTTGATGCAGATATTAGTAATGCTGCCGTGAAGAAATTCGCAAACCATTTATGGTACCTGGCACCGGAAACTGCGGCATTCGCAATTTTTGATGATGATGTTCCACTAGACATTAAACAAAAAATGGCTACTAAAATGAAGACAATAGACGACAACGATTATGACAACCGAATTAAAAGATACATTGTCAAAAATGAAGACCTCCATGGTTTAAAGGCAAAAGATATTTCATACTTTATTACAGCTGATTCCAAAGCAATGTTCTCAAGATTTAAAATTCATACAAATTTTCTGAACAACAGCCCGTCTACTTGGAAAGAGGATGAGAACTTCCAACGTGGGATGGAACTATTGAAATGCATTGTAGTGGTTAACGATGTAGCTGAGAGAGGAGTGAAGCTAATTCAAGAATATCAGAACATTTTAGGCAAGGACGAAACAGAGAAACAATACATAGTTCAGATTGTTAGTGAATACAGAAAACAGTATCCAAAATCTACTAAAACTACTCTACTGAAGAAGTGAAATCCAAATATCTTTGATAATCTATGTTTCAAATAAATAATCATTTGAGCAATATTTGTAAGTAATAAATATATATTTCGATTTCTCAGTATCATTAACCTGCCATAAAACAGTTTCGTAATGTAATAAAGGTGTTAAAAAAACATGCTAATTAATATGTGAAATATGGAACTTTGGGGCCCTTGGGGGTCCTCTTAATGTAGTCCAATGGTGCCAAAATTTTGTATAGAGAAGTTTTCTATCTAGTGGAACAAAAATAGGTGTTGAGAGGAGCAATATATATATAATATATATATATATATATATATATATATATATATATATATATATATATATATATATAATATATATATATATATATATATATATATATATATATATATATAATATATATATATATATATATATATATATATATATATATATATATATAACATTCCTTTATAGATATAGTTTATCTATATGGGTGATTATCAATATTATATATGTATTAAAAATTTATATATTATATATATATATATATAATATATATATATATAATATATATATATATATAGTAAATGAGCAACCCGGTCCTTTTCTTTTTGCTTGCAGAACTCCTGGACAGGAATTGGAATCTTATGCGCCTAGAAACACGATCTTCTGGAGGAGCTTTGGGAGAACGAATTTCGAAGACAAATGGAAAAAGATGCTAGCCTAAACTGAAAGGGTGAAAACCTTACCTGATTTTATAGCTCAAGGACTAGCATCGGAAACCACTGGTCCGAGAAAAATCCTTATCTAGAGTGCTCTAGGATCAAGAGTTTCGGGGCCCAGATGGAAGAAAATGCTAGTTCAACTGACAGGGCGAAAGCCCTACATGGGAAATAATAATAATAATAATAAAAATAATAATAATAATAATAAAAAAAAAAAAAAAAAAAAAAAATAAAAAAAAAATTAATAATAATAAGATAATTTTATTAATTTTTATAATATTAATTAATAATAATACTATTAATAATAATAATAATAATAATGATAATAATAATAATAATAATAATAATAAAATAAAAAAAAAATAATAATAATAATAATAATAATAATAATAATAATAATAATAATAATAATAATAATAATAATAATAATAATAATAATAATAATAATAATAATAATAATAATAATAATAATAGTAATAATATCACTCACTAACGATTGACCAAAACACGCTAACCAAATCTGTATATTTGGCAACCTTGGTTTGTATCTTAGGTAGAATCTTCGTAGAAGGTTGTCCTAACTGAAAAGAGCGATGCCTTGAGATACGAGCGATGCCTTGAGATACGAGCTCTTTTATAAAAAGAATACTTGAGGTATGTCTCTATGCAGTATTCTGACGTAAGCTATGTTTAACCTCCCTAACTTCTGAACATAGATGTCTATTGCAATAGTTACGTTGAATGGTAGCATTTCAGAGTAGATCACACAAAAACACTTATCAAATTAAATATAAACTCAAATATATATACCTTTACGACCAAAATTTTTCTTTTGAATTCTATAATTATAAATACTATAAAAATAATTATAATAATATAAAATTGATATGCAATATAATAATTCGGTAATATATAGGTATGCTATATAGTATCTTCAAGTGATATATACAACTTATACATTAATGTAGATTATAACAGAAGAATTTAAATACTTCTATAATAATTATTAATTATACCTAAAACGGCATACTAACTATTTTATATTATATTTATAATATATACTATATATTATATTATAAGAAAAAGACGATTTTTGGTCTGGCCCCGCCGAAAAAATTTCTGGATCGCCCAATCTGTATATATATATATATATATATATATATATATATTATTATATATATTATATATATTATATATTATTATAATATTATATTATATATTATATATAATATATATAAGATTTAATGAAATAGACGCATGGTTATGTATAAATTAACTATAAAAACCCTATCAGTAAAAACTAAAAGCATCCTCCTAGGATGATAATTCAAATTTCAAAGTTCTTTTATCAAAGAGTTTATATACAGCATATTATTTTTGTTTCATTTTGAACTTTTTTCCCCCCATTTCCACTCCAATGGAGCTAGTGGATTTTTAATTCCTATTAAACGTATTTAATTCATTTTTAATACTATTTTATTGCAACGTCCATAATTTATCGAAAAATGGAGGACTAAATGGAAATGAGATTGCGCTTATTATGCTATTAAAGTTTCTTATTTCATTTACTTGTAGAGACTATGAATAATGCACTTTGCAATTTGTATCTCCAGAATCCGATATCTCTTCTTTTTTATCATTTTTAGGTATCTCCATGCATATTCAATCAGTCTCTTAGTGCCCCACTGTCCAAACCCACTGTCTCATCTACAATATTGTCTGGGATGGAGCTATAGAGAATACAAACAAAAATTGTTTATATTTATATATATATATATATATATATATATATTATATATATATTATATATATATACTATATATATATATATATATATAATATATATATATATATTGTACGTGAGACTGCTCTGTTAAAACGCATCTTATGTTTGTGATGGACGGAGCGATGCTGCCAGACAAACGATATGCTACTAGATATTGCTTTCGATCGGTCGTCGATATTCCAAACGTCACTTGCAACCGTAAAAGGAAAAAAACAATTTTCGTTCCTTAAAGTTTCTGTGGGCAAATTTTAATTATAATTTGGGATGTTAACCCAAAAAGATTATTGTATTCTAGAAATCGTCAATACTCGTTTGATGTTTTTTGCTTATCGCCATACTTCATTCAAAAGCACATTCATGTCATTTACGTTGGAGTTTGTAATAGTTTTGAAGCCATGATCAAAAGTTACAAAAAATGGGAATTATTATTCAAAGTGCTCTCAACTTAAGTTAGAGTGTTAAGGGGAGACTTCATAGCAAAAGCTCAACTATTCCAACCACCTCTTCTATGATTTGAATAAATTCGAGTTTCAAAAGCAGTGATATCGGAAGCAAGAATTTGAAAACTTCCGAGATGCTTCTTTTTCTGGGGATGTGGATCGCAATAGTGGTAGAGCCTCCTGCACATTGTCTAACGGCGACGCTGTTGTCGATGGTTCGAGTCTGGCGCGAGTGAAATTTTTCCTTCGTCTTATTTTTTGCAAATTTGGTGGCAACAAGCATGTTGTGGCCCATGTTGGCTTTCGCTTGACTTTTGGTCAGTTTGCTTCCTGTAACCCTAGGGCAACCCCAAGAAGAATGCCAGTGTAGCCCCGCAGCAGGGGTTACAACCACCTTATATGGGATTTAAATAAGATGCGAGTTTCAAGCAGTGATATCGAAGCAGGAACTTGAAAACTGTAAAAGAGATACCTAATTTTTTTGTGGTGTCGGATCGGACTAGTGGTGGACTTCCTGTACATTTTCTAACGGTGACGCTGTTGTTGAAGGTTCGAGTCTGGTGTGAGTGAATTTTTCTTCGTCTTTTATTGCAAATTTATATCTCAACAAGAATGATGTTCGCATGTCGGCGTGGCTGATTTGGTTGGTTGCTCCTGTAACACGGGAGCAAACTAGCAGAATGCATTTTTACCCAGTAGGGGGTTAAAAGCACCCTTTCTATGGATTTCAATAAGTATCCGTTTCAAGCAGATGATATCGAAGCAGGGACTTTGAAAAACTGTCGAGATACCTTTTTTTCTGGAGTGGCAGATCGGACTAGGGGTAGAGCCCTGTACATTGTCTAACGGCGACGCTGCTGTCGATGATTCGAGTCCTGGTCGCGAGTGAAATTTTTTCATCGTCTTATTATTGCAAATTTTATCGCAAAAAGCATCTTATGCCCATGTCGCGTGGCTTGACTTTTGGTTGGTTGCTCCTGTAACCCAGGAGCAAGCCATCAAAATGCCGTGTAGCACAGCAGAAGTTCTATATCTTATACTTTAATATCTGTAGCCTCTTTATTCCAGACGCATAGTCTATCTACTATACTTAGCACAGGTAATAGCAATACCGTCATGTAAGACTAGCATACTCAGACTTATTCCGCTTTGCTCACTAGAGGATTTAATAGCAGCCGCAGGCATGCTCTCCTTCCATTCACAACTATTCATACACATTCTGCATCATCCGTTCCCTTTTCATACATCACATGATCCTAAATAATTTGAACTTGGAATCAGAACCAGCCCTTACAACTTTTTCATAACTTTTACACAGAGAAGATTAAAATCGTAAAACATAACTTACTCTATCTTACGTTTATTTCAAACCCTCCTTTTACACACTGCAATCTCTCTCTACTAATCCCTCAAAGCTATTTCGATTCGCCACACTAAACTAAAACATCCGATATAATAGGTAGGGCAACGTCCTTCACTCTCTTTCATTCTCCATACTCTAACACCATTCCTTGCTACCTCACCCACCCTCTGATTCTTTCATAACCGAAATTCGCATATATATATACATATATATATATATATTATTATATATATATATATATTATATATTTATATATAATATAATATATATATATATATATTTATCTATATATTATATATATATATATTATATATATAATATCTATATATATTATATATATATAATACTTCTTTTTTCATTGAAACAATTCAAGCCCTTGATATATTTCTTTTACAACCAAAGAAAATAATAATTATTTTCTCCGGCTCCGCCAACTCGACTATAGTTTCTGCACTGTTTTATTTGAGAATTGTGTAGTACTTTGTGGCAATAAATTTTTGCGTACAAAATAATTTTTGCAAAAAATTTATCCCAGAATCCGGTTCCTCCTTTTCATACTCCGGCTGCGGCTCCAGTCCCTCAAAAAATCGATTAAGGATTCTGCAACTATTTGAAAATTGTTAGCACGTCTTTCTGGCATAAACTTTTCACCAAAAAATATATATAAGGAACAAAATTATAACCCAGAATGCCGGCTCCGTTCGATCGGAATCTGTATCCAAATAAGGTTTCTGCACTATTTCAACATTGTTCAGCACGTCTTCGGCAATAAATTTTCATCTAAAAAATATTTCTTGGAAAATTTATAAACAGGATCGGCTCTGACTCCGGCTCAAGTTCCGACTCCGGATCCGGATCGACTAAGGGGTTTTTGAACTATTTTGAAAATTAGTCAGCAAGTCTTCTGGGCAATACATTTTTCAACTAAAAATATTTCTTGAAAAATATTTATAAGCAAGAATTCGGCTCCGGATCGGATTCCAGTCAAAGTTCCTGCTAATTTGAAATTGTTAAAGACATTTCTTCAATAAATTTTTTCACCTAAAATATTTCTTAAAAAAAATTCTTACCATACGGCTCCAGGTTCGGCTCCGGATCAAGCTCCGGATCCGACTAAGGTTGTAGTACCGACCAGGAGTCCTTCAATTTTTTCGGCTAAAAAGATATTTTTTGAAAGAAAT
This sequence comes from Trachelipus rathkii, assembly GCA_015478945.1. Taxonomy (NCBI): domain Eukaryota; kingdom Metazoa; phylum Arthropoda; class Malacostraca; order Isopoda; family Trachelipodidae; genus Trachelipus; species Trachelipus rathkii. The sequence continues at coordinate 32,318 of JABUQX010038699.1, forward strand.
TAAATACCCAGGATCGGCTCCGGCTCCGGATCCGACACAGGCTCGGCAGTTTGCTTCGGCTTCGGATCTGACTACGGTTTCTGCAACTATTTGAAAATTGTTCGAGCACGTCTTCTGACAATAAAATTTTTCAGGCAAAATTAAATATTTTTCGAAACAAGATTCATAATTCCGGTTCGACTTTGCGACTTCCTACTCCGATCCGGATCCGATTAAGGATTCTGCACTATTTGAAAATTGTTCACAAGGTCGGCTGGAATGGAATGATTCATCGAATAAAATTATCTCTTGAAACAAACTGAATAGACCAATTAAGGTTAACAATTGAATCGCCGATCGCGGACCCGACTAAGGGTTTCTGCACTTTTTGAAATTTGTTCAGTTCGTTTTCTGGCATTAAATTTTTCACCTAAAAAAATATTGTTTGAAAAAAAATTCGTACTCAGGCTCCGGCTCTGACTGCCAGCTCTACTTTACTTTCGGCTCCGGATCTGACTCAGGTTTCTGAACTATTTTGAAAATTGTTCAGTACGTCTTCTGGGCAATAAAGTTTTCACTAAAATATTTTTAAAAAAATCATACCAGGATCCGGCTCGGCTCGGATCCGATCGAACTAAGGTTGCTGAACTTCTTTTTTATATTCTTGATAAAGAACTTAGCATAAAATTTTTCACTAAAAAAATTATTTTTCGAAAAAATGCATACTCTGGCTCCGAATCACCTCCGATTTGAAATCCGGGATCGCGACTCAAATCCGGATCGATTAAGGATTCTGCACTATTTTGAAATTGTTCAGCAAGTCTTCTGGCAATAATTTTTCATCTAAGAAAATTATTTCTTGGAAAAAATTTTACGCTCTGTTTCGGATCCGTCTTCGAATCCGGATCCGGATCGGGATCCGGATTCGGACCTGACTAAGGTTTCCTTGCACTATTTGAAAATTGTTCAGTGGGTGTCTCCTGGCATTAAATTTTTTCAGCTAAAAAATATTTTTTTGACAAAATTCATACCAAGGTTCCGGTCCGGCTCCGGCTCCGCTCCGGCTCCGACTCACCTTCGGCTCGGATCTGACTAAGGTTTTCTGCACTATTTTGAAAATTGTTTTGGCACGACTTCTGGCAATAAATTTTCAATCTAAAAAATATTCTTTGAAAAAATTTATACTATTTACTCAGCTCTGATCCGAGCTTTTCCCCAGAAAAAAAAACTTCTTGTATGGTAATTCTTGTTTCTCGACTCCGGATCGCGGTTCGACTAGGATTCTGCACTATTTTGAAAATTGTTCAGCAATCTTATGCCAAAAATTTTTTCATCTAAAAAAATTTTTCCTAAAAAAATTTGTACCCCAGAACCCAGATCTAATTGCTCACGGATCCGATCCGGATCAACTAAGGGTTCTGCACTTTTGAAAATTGTTCAGCAAGTAATTGGCAATTTTTAATTTTTCACCTAAAAAAAATTTTTCGAAAAAAAATAAAACTACGGCACCAGCTCTGATTCGGCTCCACTTTGACTCGGCTTCGACTCCGGATCGCGGATCCGATTAGGATTCATGCACTACTTGAAAATTGTTTAGTACGTCTTCTGGCATTAAATTTTTTCACCAAAAAATATTTTTTAAAAAAATTCATACCAGGCTCCATGCTCCAGCTCCGGCTTCGGCTCCGGATCCGGTTATCTGACTAAGGTTTCTGTACTTTTTGAAAATTGTTCAGTAAGTCGTCTTCTGCATTAAATTTTTCACCAGCTAAAAATATATTTTTTAGAAAAATCATACCAGGATCCGGCTCCGGCTCCGGTCGGCTCAGCTTCGGCTCCCAGCTCAACTTTGCCGCTTCAGCTCGCGATCCAATTAAGGTTTCTGCACTTTTGTAAATTGTCCAAGCAGATCTTCTAAAAAATATTGCTTCGAAAAAAAATGGCATACTCCGGCTTCGGCTCCGGCTCGGCTCCGGCTCCGCTCTGACTTCGGATCGCGGATCCGGATCCGACTAAGGTTGCTGTACTATTTGAAAATTGTTCAGCATCTTCTTCTGCCAATAATTTTTCATCTAAAAAAATTTATTTCATGAAAAAATATACCGCAGCTTCCGGCTCGGTCCGGCTCCGGCTCGGCGGCTTCGTTCGGCGCATTTATTTGCTGAGTAAATCCGGACAAATGAGCTAGAGGGTTGGATAGGAAAAAGGATGAAAATAAATGCTATAATTATATAATAAAACATTTTTTGATCCTAAACCTGGATTGCAATTTGACTGGAATTGAAATTTTTTAGTTAGACACCTCTCTAAAGGCTGAGTTATCTTAAAAAACTATCAGAATTTTTAAAAAAATAATTACAACGCAATGATGTTCAGGAGTGAAAGAATCTACAAATTTAGATAATAAAAAAAAAAAGTGAAAATTTTTGATTTTGCTTTCAAAAAGTAGGGGGTCTAGTTATGAAGTCTCCCCTTAATTAAGCCACGTACAGAAACTGAAACAGCACACTTAACACAGTTTCTTATTAAATGTCGAATACGTCAATGTGTTTTTTCTTTAGGGGCAAAATCCAATATTTGGTTCTGGCGGAGCCCAATTTCCCCCCCCCCCTTAAAAATGGACATAAAATTCGAAATTTTCAGCTGATTTTGATCATATAAACAACAAACTGTAGCTCGTTTTGCCAGCTAAAACGTCGTTTTAAAGTGTTTTTCGGTGTCTATTGTCATTCTTTCAGAAATTTCAATTTTTCAAAATCCATGTTTTTGACATTTTTACTATCAACTACCAGAATTTTTTTTTCGAAATGACTTCAAACTTGAAATACGCATAGATCGGGTCCATTACCTACAAAAGTCACGTCGTACTTTTTTGATTTTTTGAGTTTGTGTGCCAGAAATTTGTCCATTTCAAAAACGGAGATTTTTTTTATTTTTGAAATGAAAATTGGATGAGAAGAATTTTCTGTTCTTGCGAAGTGAATGAAATTTTTTCAGGCATATGTAGTCGGGAAGGTGCACATTTTTTAATTAGATAATTTCTTTGTATATGCATTAGTTTTGAATTTGTTCTTGGAACAAATTTTCCAAAAAAAAAAATTGGAAATTTTTTAAAAATTCTCTTTTGAGTATACAAAAAAAATTATCTAAGTAAACAAGATGTATCTTGCCCGACTATACAAGGCCTGAAAATTTGATGTTGATCGGATGAGTATAAAAAAAAAATCTCAATATTTCACTTTTCTAAAATTTGAATTTTTGGAGAAGTAAAATATTGAGATATTTTTTTTTTTTTAGCTCATCCGATCAATATCAAAATTTTCAGGTCTTGTATAGCCGGATTAATTAATTAATTTACTTTAGATAATATTTTTGTATAGTCAAAAGTAAAATTTTTTTAAAATTCCCAAAAAAGTTTTGGGAAAATTTGTTCCAGGAACAAATCTAAAACTACTGTATATACAAAGAAACTATCTAAGTAAAAATGTGCATCTTCCCCGACTATATATGCCCTGAAAATTTCATCCACTTCGTGCGAAACAGAAAAAAAAGTATAGCAATTTTCATTTCAAACAATAGAGTCTTGAAATTGGACATTGCTGAGCACAATCAAAAAATCAAAAAGGTACGACGTGACTTTTGTAGGCAATGGACCCATCTATGCATATTTCAAGTTTGAAGTCTTTTCAAAAAAAATTCTGGAAGTTGATAGTAAAAATGTCAAAAACATGGGTTTTGAAAAATTAAAAATTCTGAAAGAATGACTATAGACAAAGAAAAACATTCTAAAACGACGTTTTAGAGAGCATAAAAAGCTAGTTTGGTGTTTATATGATCAAAATCGGCTGAAAATTCCGAATTTTATGTTCATTTTTAGGGGAGGAAATTGGGCTCAGCGTGAACCAAATATTGGATCCTGTCCTTAGATGCCTTTTCCTATTTCTCTTTACAGATTTTTCTTACGACCTACACCTTTACCAGTCATCTTGTGCCGTATTTTTCGTTTAACATCGTCTGACATTTCGTCTGAAACATCGGTTAAACGGCGTTTTACAACATTATGAGGGTCGACACCTCTCATAATATCCTGGATCGTTTCTATCCCTGTCCTGGCCGCTTTTTTAACAAGATATTTGCTTCCTGATTTAAATAATGCTATAGCTCGACGGAACAATAAATAATAAAAAAACCTAGCCAATACCCCTCTGCATTCTTGATCCCTTGAAGACTCTTTCTCTTCCCATTATTATTACTATTTACCGGAGCTTCTTTCTTATGTGTAATTTGCACACTGCTGTCCCGACTGTGAATGGATGTTGCCTTCGAAATCTCTTATAAAAATGTGGATCGAACTCAGCTGGGTCTTACTCAGCGGTAAGTAGTGCACATTAGGAGAAGTTATAGCTCCGTTATCTTTAGGAAAATGTACTACTCTTAACAGAAATGCTTCAGTGTTCCCGACATATCGATGGTCTAAAATATCGGTATAAACATATGCAAAAAAAAAAAATAAAAAAAAAAAAAAAAAACCAAAAAAAAAAAAAAAAAGAAAAAAAAAAAAAAAAAAAAAAAAAAAAAAATAAAAAAAAAAAAAAAAAACATACAGGGTTTGTAACAGATCAGACCGGATCACATATGAAATGTAATAAATTATCAAATGTCGCTTTTGAAGATTCTATATATTCCTCAATAGTTGGTATATAATAAAATAGAAGGAGTACAAAAGCTTTTACATCAGGTTCATGACTTACAGCATCTTCTGAAGATTTTTCTATAAGGCAAATACATTTACGCAACCATGGAAATGGTTGGAAATAAAATGTGTTTAAATCGTGTAAATTTATGGAACGCCAAGATCTTAAAGATACGAGCTTCAATACCTCACCATTTGGTTTATTAGTAAGAAATATTAGGTCTTGACATATTCGACTCCGTTTTTGAATTTGTTATTAAAGTATCTAAGTATATCCAAGAGAGACTTGTATAACCCTCGCTTTTTAGTAAACCTTTCAACGTAATACTCGAGACAGTTTCGTTTCATTATATGTAAAATGTCTGTGTTACATAATTTAAAGTTATTTTTAGCCAATAAATACTTCTATAAATCATGAAAGCTGCTCGATTATTATCGGACACATTCTCTATGTTAGCATCAAGAATTATTTGGCTTAAACCAGCTTCAAACATTTCTCGTTCAAGTTTTATAAGGTTCAATATTTCTATATTAAAGTAATATATTTTATTTTCGGGATACAAATCCATAGAAGCAGATGAAGGCAACGTCAAACAGAAATGGTCTTCACTCTCCGTGATTATTTTAACTTCTGTTTATTGCTTCTTAATTTCACCGGCTGTTATAAATGAATTAGACTTGTAGGGGTACCTTCTCTATTTTAAATACCCTGCTCTTAAATTCAATTCGAACTTTTTATACTACCTATGCCTCTCTCGTACATGTACTTTACACACTGCTGTCCCGTCAGTGAATGGATAAAGGTTACCTTCGACATCTCTTGTATACATTAGAATGGATCTAAATTGGGCATGACTCAAAGGTACATAGCGTACATTAGGAGGAGTTAAAACTCTTATCTTTAGGAAAATGTACTATTATTAATAAAGGTGCTCTATTGCTTCCAACATACTGATATTCTACAATATCGGTATAAATATATGTCACACCTGGATCTTGTAACATCTTTGAAGGATCACATACCAAATGTAATGAATCATCAGTGTCACCTTTTGCTGTATGCTGACCTATAAACTCTTCTACAGTAGGAATGTAACGTATTAATTCATTTTGAGACGAAGTGATATCCTTAATTCTCAATATCGTATCGTCACGTAAGTAATTAGATTTACGGAACCAATCTAAACTCTGGAAAATAAATAAACTTCTATCTTTCAAGTTTACTGGAGCTTAAGACTTTAAAGTGATTATAGGAAGGATAAGGTCTCAGCCCTTCGGGGTGAAGCCTAGTTGCCCGCTTACACCCCCTTTCGGGGGTGACCCCAATATGGGACTTTACACCCATTCCAAGGGGTGATCTCAAATGGGACTTCTCGTGGGGAAAAGATGAATTCCTTAAGGAATTTTGTTAAACAGTGAACTCGTGAAATTTAATTTTAGTATCCTTAAGAAGATGAGTGAAGGAAAAAAACCTTTGTGTAACTCAGTTGGGTTATTAAGTACGGTTAACCTTAGTATTGGTAGCTATGACAATTTGTTGGAGTGTACAAGACATATTCGAAGGGAATGACCAGAGTTATGTACTAAGTTGGTACAAGTTCGGTAATTTGCTCAAGTTAAATTTGTTATTTAACATAAAGGAAAAATGTATAAGTGAAAGAATATAGGTTAAAGTGTGAAAAAGATGTGTATATACACGTATATGACTTAGGTTAACATAGTTGGGTTATAAGTTCAGTTGACCCTAGTATTGTTTGGTAGGATAATTTTTTAGGCTGTACAAGACATCTTTGAAGGAAATGGTCAGAGCCATGTACTAAACTGGCACGAATACGAAACTTTGGTTAAGTTAAATTTGTTATTTAACGTAAATGAAAAATGTATATGTGAGAAACTATTGTGTCTTTGATACAGGACTGCGGAGCCGGAGCTGCAAAGTTTTGGGAGGAGCCGGAGCTGAAATTTTAGGGGGGGCCTGGACGGAGTGGGAGCCGCAATAAAAGAGGCTGCTCCGGGTCCGGCAAATACTAAATTAAGTAATTATTAATTTTATTACTGCACACACACACACACACACACACACATATATATTATATATATATATATTATATATATAATATATTATATATATATAATTATATATATATATATTTATATTATATATATTATTTATATATATATATTATATATAATATATATACATATATATATATATATATATTATATTATATATATATATTATATTATATTTATATATATATATATATATAATATATTTATAGTATATATAATATATATATATATATTATTATATATATATATATTTATAAGTTATAATATATATAATATATATATATATATATATAATATATATATATATATATATATATATATTATATATATATATTTATATATTTATATATATATATATATTATATATTTGTAATATATATATTATATATATATTATATATTAATTATATAAATCTATATATATATATTTATATATATATATATATTATATATATACTATATAATATATTATATATCTAGTATATATATATAATATATATCTATATATATAATTGAGAAGTTACTCGATTTTTTTTAGATAATTCTAATAGTTTAGGAGATTGAGTTGTACTGAATCTTTTCAGATAGAGTGTATATATTATAATATATATATATATATATATATATATATATATATATACTATATTCTTATATATATATTATATATATATATTATATATATAATTTATATATATATTATATATATATTATATATATATATATATATATTATATATATTATATTTAATATATATATATATATACTATATATATATATATATATATATATATATATATATATATATAGAATATTAGATTGAAAGTATAGATAATATTATATCTTCTTATATTTATATACATAATATTATTCTTTGATATTCATAATTTGCTTATGTGTATTTATTTTCATATAAAAATACACATATTCTGTAGAATAACTTTAATTAACGTTTAATATCCTTAGAAAAATCATGTCAACTTAACCAAAAATCGAAAACACTCATGTACTTGAAGTATTTTACTCGCTCTGAAGATAAAGTACTTACATTTGTCAATATGAATAGTTAACACAGTTGATGGGAACAGTCAGTTCGATCATAAAAGAGTTTACCCAACCACCAGTTAGCTCGGGGTGTCAGAATCATCTATGAATCTTTAAATTATGCGAAAAATTTAACACGCTCTGTCATCAAGACATTGCTGCAATGTTAAAAAGAAAGGTGAAACAAAAGTTGTTTTAAGGTAACTCTTTATTTTCAAAACTCAGATAAAGAGATAAATTTTTTCAATGTAAAAACTTTGTTCCTGTTATACTCAGTGAAAAATTCAATACAATTGATTAAAAAAAAAAAAATAATGGCTTATAGAAAAATTCAAGTCCTTTAATTTTTTTTCTTGGCAAAGACATTATCTTGCTGCTTCGTTATCTATGGCTTCGAAACTGGAAGTCTCTTCAGAACGGGAAATAGTTCTAGAAGAAGGAGGATAAGCAAAAAAATAACTTAAAAATTCTTAAAGGGACGCTTCTTGCTTTCAAATGGTGCTTGACAAGGAAAAAGATGTATTTATTTTTCCTATTAGTAATTAGTATGTAGAAGAAGATAAAAACAATATACTAAAAAGTTAGGCAGTAAGAGTTAGCAAATTGCAACATTTCTGCGAATATATCCAAAAACTACTTGTATTGACGTTTTAAAAGATTCGAAATAATAAAGGCAGTAATAATTGGTTACGGACAACGCATCAAATATGATCAGTACGATTGAAAAATTAAATAAGGGCAATGAGGATGAGGAATCTGGTAAATGTGATACTGATTCTATTGTAATGTCAAACAAAGACGTAATAGTTGTCTTTCAGAATTGACTTGATAAACTATGAAAAGACTATGTTGCGATGACGTTAAATTGCACACATGAGGTGTGGAGTTCATACTTCACAGTTAGCAGTGCGCGATGGTCTCCGCAATACCTAATACAGCAAATCTTATAAGCAAGGCGAGACAAATAGCAAAAGCAGCACGTACCCCAAAATTAATGGAAGGTCTGAAACGTCAAGCTGGAAAAGTGGCAATCTTAGATTAAGAAACAAGATGTATGGGAAGTACTGTTTATGCTTGATGCTCTGCAAACTAAAAAGATTATTATTAATAAAAGGCTGCCGGTACTCCTGAATTTTCTCTCTGGTAAGTCGTGGGAAAATTCGAACGCCTCGAAGAAATTATAAAACACCCATACTTTACAACAAAAAAATTTTCAATCAGAAGACTTGACTGCAGGAAAAATTTTTATAGAGAGGGGATTTTAGCAAATGAAATAAAATTTCCATGGAAAGAAGGGAAAGAATGTTAACTGAATTTTTGTCTGCCATCTTTGTTGATCCACAGTTCAGAATTTTCTATAGAACTGAAGATCTGATATTAAAAGCTAGAATCGCTCTTTGTGACTAAGGACTTAACATTTGAATAACATATATGAACAGAACCTGGGTCGGAGTTGATGTTCAGCAGTTTTTCAGGAATCCTCCCCTGTGGAAACATGTCAGATGAAGAAGTCAAATTTGACAAACAATGGTACCAATTGGAGCACGCAGAAAAGCGATTGAAAAAAAAGACAATCTACCATTAAAAGACCATCAACCTAAAAATCCTCTAGAAAAATACAAAGTAGAATTCATAAGGCATTAGATGAAATGCAGAAAATCGACCGAATCAAAGTTAATCATTTAAAAAGAGGCAATCCTATACTATGCCCTACAAATAATGTAATTGCGCTTACACATTACAAGCTTTGCCTCCTAGTCGCGTAACTGTTGTAGAGCTTTATTTCTGCTTTAAAATAATAAAATCGATCTAAGACATCGCTAAGGGGGATTTTCATTGAAAGAAGTTTTATTTTTTAAGAACAATTGTTTTGAAAAAATTTATATTACATATGCTCAGAAGCTTAAAGAGAAATTATTTTAAAATTTAGGAAGAAAGTAAATTATAATTTTATTATTATTATTTATTTATTTTTTTTAATAAAAAATCTGTTTTGAATAAAATTATATTACATATGTTATAGTATGTAATTGTAGTTCAAAAAAGGGGGAAAAACTTAATATAATTATAATTACGTATAAGTAATTGATCAAAGAGGAATCATTTAAAATTTAGGAAGAAAGTGGAATTATTCTTTTTTTTGTATTTCTTAAAATAATTATTTTCTATAAAATTTTCTAAATTTTTAATTTAAGTTAATTAAAGAATGTCATTTATAAACATTCATCTTCATCATACCCTAAAGGTTTTGCACGAGAGAATTAATGGTATTATAAGTGAAAATGGAGAAGAAATTATAAATAGGAGCAGAGCCGATAACAATTTAAAATGCAGGAGCGAGGAGCCGATTTTTAAAATGCTTGGATGCAGGAGTCGGAGGCGGAAAAATTTTACTGGTTTCACAGTTTCCTGCTTGATAGGTGGATACTTTGATAATAGAATTTTTTCGTAATTTAGTAAATTTAAATTTGTAAGGCTATACTAGCTTGTTAGGAAATGTTAAGTTTTGTCAGATATTACTATGTTAGCTGTTAATGATATTTAGAAACGTTGGATTAGGTTACATTTTGATGGGTTTTTGTAAAATTTTGTTAAATATTACAGTGTTGATGTTAAGTTAACATTAATGTGATATAGATATGATAGAAAAATAGGGTCAGGTTGAGTTTTGCTGCGTGATGTAGAATCTTTAGACATGTTGTTTAAGCTGTTAATTTAATATTGTTAAGCAGTTTATATCGTAGTAAAGTATGTTTTGTTTTGTTTTTGATAACTTTTATTGATGTAAAACTTTGTTGTGTTTGTAATTTCCTCAGTGTAAATTATTTTAGATATGTTATGATAATTTATGTTCTTAGTAAAGGTAATGTTATGTTAACTTTATTGATATTAGAACTTTGTCATGTTAGCATTTTGTCGTTGAATAGTATGGTAGATAGGTTAGGTTATGATAAATTTATGTTAGGTATTGTTAAATATTACTATGTCAATGTTAAATAACATTGTTATGTTATAGATATGATGGAAAAGTAATGGTATGTTAAGTTTTGCTATGTAATGATAGGTACTTTACCAATATTTCTCATCAAACTTTGTCAGTGTTAGCAGTTTATTCATACGTAAGGTATGCTAGGTATGTTATGATACGTTATGTTCTTAGTTCAAGTAATGTTATGTAGCCATTATTGATGTTAAAACTTTGTTATGTTAACATTTATTAGTTGAATAGTGTGATAGATAGTTGGGTTATAATAAATTTTTGGTAGGTTTTGTTAAATATTAATGTCAATATTAAAATAACATTGATATATGATTAATTATTATTTTTATGTTATAAACATATATAATATTACACATGATTAGAGTTTGATCTATTGATTAATTGCCGCTACCGTAGCTCAACAGAGTCACATGGCAAAGGCCCGGATTCGGATCCTAGGTGAAAATTACCTAGACAAGTAAACCCTCCTTGAATAGGGCTATGCCCGTGAGCTGTGAACTTTTTTCTATTGATATATATTATCATATATATATTATTATTATATATATATATATATTATATATATATATATATATATATATATATATATTATATATATTATATATATATATATATTATATATATATATATATATTATATATATATATATATATATATATATATATATATATATATATATATATATATATATATATATATATATATATATATATATATTGTTTTGTAACATATATTAAAAGTCCATGATTTTTAAAGTCTCTTCGTAAAATATATGTTAAAGTGAAACATCAGTTTATTCTTTCCTAAGGAGTGCTATATTTGTTGAGAAATATGATATTAGTTTAGATAATATTATATTAGTTTTACAAATACTAAAACTTTGTTATGTTAGCATTTATTAGTTGGTCAGTGTAACAGTTAGGTTAGGTTATGACAAATTTTTGTTAAGTTTTGTTAAACATTACTATGATAATGTAAAAGTAACACTGATATGTTAGAGATATGATGGAAAGGTGGGATTAGGTTAAGTCTTGTAAGGTGATGTCAGCTATTTACCGATATTATGCAATCAATTTTGTTAATGTTAGTATTTTATTCAAAAGAAAGATATGTTAGATATGTTATTTTTATCTTAAAATTTATGTTGTGATCGTACAAAATAACATTTTTATGTAATGTTTGTGCCACATGGATGCTTACATATGACTTTAATCACTTATATTTGATATTTGTAATAAAAAAAGAATAAAAATTTAGTATAAACATAAAATATTTTTAATAATTTTATGTAATATTTATACAAGAAGCATATTTTTTGTTATTTTGTACAAATAATTGTTTAATTAGGACTTTAATCACTTAATTATGACTTTAATCGATTAATCAATGGATCACAGGTGATATGGGTGGAGTGGAGCGTGTAGTTTAGAGTTTGATCTATTGATTAATTGATCATTTGATATTTTTTAATAAAAAAGAATAAAAATTTAGTAGAAACAATATAGTTTTAATAAATTATATGTTATGTTTAAACAAAGAACTTACTTTTATGTTATGTTTATGCATAATACATGACCAAATATGACGTAAAGAAGTGAGTCAATAGAGCATGGTGGGGATTGCTATGGGGAGTGTAAGGGGGTATAATGTTTGCGCTACTACTTAACTGCTTTAGAGTCAGTAAAGTTCATATTTTTTAATAAAATATATATAATTTGCTTTAGTAAATCCTGCAAGTGTTGCTATTTTATTAATCCCAGCGAATCCTCCTACCGTTTGAGCTCCTTCACCAATTCCGTATAATAGCAAAGCAACTATTAATACTTCAGTACTTAAATTAAAATTAAAATAAGGTGCGGGTCCTATTAGTAGTAAAGAAAGAATGCAAATAAATGCTCCGACTGACCATATTAATTCAGGATATTCACATTTTGAGGATAGTTTGCCCAAAAGGAATGATGAAACAGAAATAACTAAAAATAGATAAAACAATGAAAACATAAATATAAATAAAGCAAAAGAAAATATGTATAAATTTAGGCATAGACATACGAGAATTGTGAATAATGTAAATTGTTGCCAAGGGTTAAAAAGATAATGAGAATGTATACTCAAAATAACTTAATTGTTTCGAAAGATCAAAAGTATTTAGAAAAAAAGTAAATGAAAGGAAATATAAAACATGAAATAATCAAATAATAAAACCTGAAATAATAAATATTAAACAAAGGAAAATATAATAAGTGTAGGCATACCCATAAAGATTGTGAAAAATATTGTCGCCTATGGTATAATATATATATAATACGTATGATTATATATATATTATTATATATATATAATATATATATATATATATAATATATAGTATATAGCTATAGTATATATATATATATAAGTAGTGACAGGACGTCCCGGACCGGCCCCACCTTTTCGCATATGAAGGACTAGAGATTATTGATTATGGCGATAAAGCTCGGAATCCGTGTAAATTCAAGTTGTAGGATCGGTATATGGAAGGGGGGTCCACGCCCCGAGCGTCATCCGCTTACGCCCGGCGGTTTATACCCTTCTTTGGCTTTTCGACAAAATCCCGAGAATGCAGTTAAGCCTGAACGTGAGTTAGGTTCGAGCGTGATGACGTAATCTCGTCAGCAAATTATTACCCCTCCGCGTGCCATAGAACATATACATACACATTATTCGATTATTATTATTAATTATTATTATTATTATTATTATTATTATATTTCATTATTATTATTATTATTATATTATTTATTTAATTCTATTAATTATATTAATTATTATTATTGATTTTATATTATTACTTCGAAGAAATTGTGATCACGAAAAGTATGATATTATACTGCATTTACTATATCTGCATTTACTATATGCTGCCGATCCGATCCGACTCGACTCGCGACTACCGACTCCGACTGCCGTACTCCGGCTCCGACTCCGACTGCCGGCTGCCGACCCGACTCACCGGCTCCGGCTCGCGGTTCAGGATTCGGTTTGGTTCAGACATCGGTTAGTGTTGATCATGTCTTGTAATTATTAGTTATTATTACTTATTATTATTTATTATTTTTTATTTATTATGTATTATTTTTTTGTTATCATTTCCACCGTGGTTTCTTCTTCGCATTATTTAATGCTTTCGATATATAATATATATATATCGTAACAATGTAGGGATTCGTCGGGCTAAATTTGGAGGGTGTTAGATGGGGAGGTAACCTCGCCGGCGTAGAACGAGGTTACGTCCAGTGGCGGTCCCCGAAGTGGGCCCACCCCCCTTAAAATCGAAGTGTTCGTAATTGGCTGAAATTTGGGTGAGAGGATTCAGAGTTGAT
>JABUQX010038700.1:0-20000 GCA_015478945.1 Trachelipus rathkii
ATGATATTCGTATAATTTTTACATTTCTTGATGCAGTCCGAACGATATTGCCTTTGTATACGTGTATTTCTGCAGAACTATAAACATTCATCAATTACAAGAGATGCACTATCATGTAAATTTAGATTTACTGTACAGTATGCAAGTTATAAAATAGGACACGTAAAACCTCTTCCCGAAAGGGGAGTTTATACTCCCGGTTATTTGACTTTTCATTGAACCGATGAGAAACAGTTCTTTCCGTGACATATTTAATTTTAATAATAACCTAAAAATATATTAAAACCACTGTAATTTTATGTAAAAGAAAATTATCTTAATACACTCCTGATCACTATGCAGTGTGCACTTCATCTGACAGAACATTTACGTATAACCAAGGTATAAGAACGCACGTACTAACCTACTCGAGGCAGCATAACCACTGCCGCAAGTTAATACTTCGAAAATGCCAATTAGCCACAACATGGCAACTTTTGACGCGCGTGATGCATGGATTGCCGCTAACCTTAAACTTGGAATGGAATACCTGAAGTTGATATAGAACAAATCTACGGGGTTCTGTATATAGAATACAACAACTTCAAAAATAAGGATCAGTCTAATATATATATATACTATAATATATATAATATATATATATATATATATATATATATATATATAAGAAAATTATACATATTTAGTATTTAATATTTCCTCTGAGCATATATATATATATATATATATATATGCTCAGAGGCGTATACATAGGGTAGGTATCTCCTACCAAATATTTTTTAGTCAGTTTAATAAAATAATTTAAATGTAAAGTAAAATAAATTATTAGAATTTTATATGAAAGTGTAAAAAAGAAACTGATTTATAAAATGAAATTTAAAGAAAAATCAACTACTTTAGTTATAACAATTATCAATAAATTAAATTCATTGAAATTTTCCTTCCTACTCTGTTCCTAAGAGTAATTTATAAAGCTATGGGCGTACGGTGTAGATCTTCATATGTTCATTATAAAATATATAGGAAAAAGCCAAGCGTCATACCTTGCTTTTTAGCGAAAAAATACGCAAATTTTCGCGAGTACGAAACTTTCGTTCACCCAGTGAAATCGAAAGATTTTGACTAAAAGGAATTTGAATCTCTCTCGCTTCTCTCTCTCTTGCTCTCTTCTCTCTCTCTCTCTCTCTCTTCTCTCTCTCTCTCTCTCTCTGCTCTCTCTCTCTCTCTCCTCTCGTCTCTCTCTCTCTCTTCTCTCTCTATTATCTATCTATCTATCTAACTATCTATCTATCTATTCCTTATTATGTACGATATTTTCATTTATGGTGGCAGAGTAAAAAATAAATAGTTACAATAAATAAATAATGTTTTAAGTTTTGGAATAGAGGCAGTGAAGGTTCCTTTATTGAAAATTTTTAATATATGTAACATTTTTTATTATTAAGTGTTGTTTACCTTTAATAATTAAAATAAATTATTTAAAAATTCTGGTAGGCCTATGTCAGGCTTGAGTCAATCTTATGCATATTAATACAACATAAATAAATATAAGCTGTATTCAAAGGACGTGAAAAATTAAATTTTTTCCATGGAGTTAAATAAGGACGTATTGCAATTAAAGAGTTTTCGTTAGATATATTATATTATATATATATATATATATATATATTATATATATAGTATATATATATATATATATATACTATATATAATATATATTTATTACTATATTATATATATATAATATATATATATATAAACTTTGCCTACCCAAGTGTAATCTTCAAGATAGCGCCGACTTATCTGATAATGGTATCAGTGAATTTCTCATATAGAAATCAACAAATATAAATTTCAAGAAATAGTAAAAGTAAAATAATATCAGCCCCCTATTATATATATTTAATATATAATAATATACTATAATATTACATAAATATTAATATACTCAATTATATATGAGTACTAGTATACGGATACTTATATAGGGTTATATAACTCCACACGATATTATAGCTACTATTATATATATTAATATTTTATATATAATAATTATAAGAGAGAAATGATAATTATCAATTTTACGAATAATCTCTTATTTTACAGTTTCAGTTATCACTTGTTCTTCCCATCCCTCTTTATCATCTATATCCCAATCTTAGCTTCTTGAAATTTAGGTTAGAGACATATTTATGTCCAAAATCACAAAATACCTGTGCAATGGAAGAATTTTTATCTTAAAATTTAGATCTTGGGAAAGTTAAAAACCCAAATCAGAAACTAAATGAAGAATTAACCTTATTATAAATGTTTGAGTATAATAAAGTTACTTAATATCCATACAAATACAAGTTAATAATCACTTAATAGTTGTAAGAGTTAGTGAGTATATAGATATGACTACCAAATATATATTGAGATAATAAACTAATATGGATGAGGTGATAGGTAGAATAAAGGAACTTATAATACCAATACCAATCCATTATATATTATTACTATATTATGTAAAGAGGAACAACCGACAATGAATAAGATTGAATAGGAAAGGGAAATAGGTAAAAGTTTGAGCTGATTAGGTTTGAGGGTGGTGTAAGTAGATATGTTATTGAAGTAAAAAGATATGTCCATTAGTATAAATATTCTCTAGCCTGCTTGTGGAACAATAATAAGTATATTCCTACATTAAAAGGAATATTCTTTGATATCAAAACACGAAACGCTAAATGAATGATAATTATTTATCTCTCCAGAATGGGACCCTGCAATCAAACGAGAATTGATACACTAATCCTATTACCAGAACTGAGGTGATTTGATAAGATTGGGGAGTTTCTGGCTGAAGTTGATTCTTTACCCACCGCCATTTGGAACCATAAAACTACCACCCTGGTGATCGTTTATAAGTACATTGGGATTTGAGAGAAGACAAGGTTAAAAGTTTATTTTTAAAGTCAAACACCTTGTCCCGGGTCTTGACTTTTCTATAATTCCAGAGGTTGCATAGTAAATCTCTAAATAATTAGAGGTGATGACACATAAGAATTGATAAAAGTGAGTATTTAAAAGACATCGACCAAAAAAGGTACAGAGTTTTAATTATTGTCGTCCTCTCTTGCCAACTCACACCAGAGTTCTATGTTATTTTGGGAGACTTAATATTATATTGATAATAGACCTGGATATGTAGAGCTTTGATAATTGGACCCACCTTTCGTGGAGTAATTATCGTGTCCGCACGCTTGGTAAAAATTTAAAGTAGTCTTGAGGCATTTTGTGCACCATTGAGTGTTTAGAAGATTTTGTTACTTCCGGTGGAAAGGCTTTCCACTCGCGTTCTTGGGACTTTGGCGGAACACAACAGTATTTGATGTCACGGATCTACGTGAACTCCCAATAATTTAAAGTGTATCCTTTAAATAGAGTTCACGGTTGCTATGGTTACCTCTTTTTGAAGGCTAAAAAGAGATCCTGTGCAATAAAAAATGTAATTCGTGAGTAGCCTCCCCATCACTCCAACTGATTTTGTTTGTGAGACCGTCAATAGGTCTTGCGTAATATCTTGCAAGCTCCCTCTCCCCGTTCAGCCTTTCGTGTGAGTGTTGGCAGGAGAGATCAGATCTGGGAAACGCTTCTAACTTACAATTCCATTAACACCTCAACCAATACAAGTGAGAACTTTAGTTGACACATGTTGTAATACTACTGGACCAAAGACTATAAGTTACCTTAAAACGGACTAATCCTATGCTGCGCCGAATCGAGAGTGTTCAATCAGTCTAGACAATTAGTAAGCCCCAATACTCTTATACTTCATTATATACTATCTTATTCCTTATGAAAATCGAAATCCTCTCACGACCTAAAATTATTTTAAGAAAATAATAACCCTTCCTATGTTAATTCAATTAAAGTTACGTAACTAATAATTTAAAAAAAGACTTATTAGGTTCAGCACATTCCCCGTGACCAATCTTGTGTATTGTAAAAGCATACTTTAGTGTTTTGGATAACGACACACGAGAGTATCCATGTCCTGCCTAGCCCACCAAGACCGTTTATATTAATTCCCGAATTCAGAAGGAATTTCGTTAATAACAACTTTCCCCATTATAAACATAATTCGGGTACCTGACAGCGATAAAATCATCTGAACTGTAGAAACGTTTCACCCCATGATTGTAAGATAAGTGGAGCGCATATACGGACACAGCTCGTGTTGCGGAAAATCTGCAGAAGGAGAATGCATATCGCACTGAGCGAGCAGAAGATAATAGGATTAGAGGCTGACATCTCCTTTTTCAGAAGTCCAAAAACTATTAGATAGAATAATTTTTGCCCGTCCTGAGGGCTGACAGTTTTCAGTGGAGACTTCGGGAAGGTAAAACTCCAGAGGCTAATTTATTAGGGTAACACTCACGATCGTCTCTAATTTTTCCACAATTGTATGCTCTTAATTTTCCCTAGGTTCCAACACTTTCTTGTTATATATATGCTAAATCCAGGGGACTTGAACTAGAAAAATTATTTATATATTAAGACATTGCATTTTTAAGTAAAATGGAATCTATTCAAGCAAAAGACAATTTATTTATTTTTAAAGACAAGTCATTCTTTTCGCTCCTTGGCTAGTTATGTTAATAACGCTCTTCCTCAAGGCAGCCATGATATGAGGGATTTAGCTTCAGTGGAGAGTGATCTTTTCGGGACTTAAGATGAAGAGAGACATTGAAAGTTTGTTGAAAATCATCCAGTTGTTCGACTCAGATGCTCTCAAAAGAAATATATTGATTACTAGTTTTATTAGAGATTATATAACATTAAACGAGAGCTTATAGGTAATGGGACGCAATCTACATCGAGGTGTATTGTAATAATTATATCAAGTTTTCGGGTTAAAAGATATATTGATCTGACTTTGATATCTATTTTACATTCATATAATAATATTTATGAATAGGTAACCACCATCTGTGTTTATTTGGCGGGTTATCTCTCCCAGCATACAACCCTATGTAAGCAATTAGGCACAGTTCATAACGTCCGAGAGAGAGCGGTAATCGGACAGAAAATTTTAGTCGTCCCATTAGGGTCGGAAGCACATATTCTATATCCTTTGCAGTATATATATTATTAAAAAATTCAGTAATTATATTATTATATTATTATTTATTATTCACCATTAGTGAATACCCCTCATTATTATTAATTATTCCCCACCTCTCACCTCTATTATTATTATTATTATATATTAATTTCTATTATTAACGGTGTTTATATTCGTGTGTTTGTATTTTGATGCATAGTGAGGAATGTTAATTTGAAAATAGCTGATGCAGTTCACTTGTCAATACATTTTGTGGTTTTAGTTGGGTTTTAAAATAATTAAATTTGTCCATATATTGATATATATATATATATTATTTTTTCTCTTATTATTATTTATTTGGTATTAAATTTTTGGAAGGATTATTATTTATTGTGTGTATATTACTTTGAGTGTATTATTATATATTATTATTAATTATTATTTAGCAGTATCACCGTCAGTTTAGCTCATTAAATGTGCTAAAAAAGTCAAAAAGTAGTACCACGATTACCATACACGTCCGCCACGCACACTTAAAAAAATGAAAATTCTTCTTTATATCAATTTAACCAGATTAAATCTCGAAAAAAAAAGCTATATAATTATAGATAAGCTACTAATACTAATATTAGCGATAGATATTGCTATTTACAAGTTATATACTCAAAACAGCACTGCATAAATATGAATACTAACCTAAATATATTATTTTTATATAGGTTTATTGCTTCATATTATATAATGTAATATTATTAATATCATCTATTATTTATTCATATTGATATATTAAATTATTATAATTATATATTTATTAATTATTAATTTATTTAATTATATTTTATCTATAAGTTTTTATTATCATTTTGTTTATTATTAATATATAATATTTGCTCGTTTATTATTATTATATTTTATTATGATTATTTATATATTTATTAATAATTTATTTATTTTATAATATATTAATTTAGATTTTATTAATATTAATTTCATTCTATCACTGACATTTCGGGTTGAATAGAGTATTCTTGAACCTATTACCTGGTGATTATTTTCTTACCGTATTGATTAATGTATCTCCTTGAGTATATTATTGATATACTTTTTATATTATTTAATGGCAAGAATATTTTTCTTGTTGTAATTGTGTTATCATTATTATTTTTTATTATGTTTAGACTTCTAGATTAAAATTTCTAGAGTCATTAATTCCATTTTTTTAAAATTATAAGGAGAAATTTATAAAATAAGATATGTTCATTGGATATTCATCTTCTCATAATTTAATTGTTAATATTATTATGCTGATAGCATTTAGGGCTTTTTTTTATTATTTTATTATCAATTTTTATTATTCTTAATTTGATTATGTCATTATTGAAAAGATGAATATTTAATTTTATTATATTATAATTATATTTATTATTATATTATTATATATTTTATTATATTATATTTTTTAATATTATTAATTATTATTTTATTATTATTATTTATTTGTTCATTAGACCTATATATATTAAATTAATTATTTATAATATTTATTATTATTTTAGAAAATTTTTTGATATTCAGCTTTCTAACTCTTTGCGGAATGACATTTATTATCAGCTAACTTTTCCAACTTTTTCTAATGCATGATTTGTTGAATCAGAATTTGATTGAGCATGATTTAATTTTTCTTAAATTCATCATGTTATCTCTTTTAGCTATGTGACCAGCCATACTACATTTTAGTTATTTTAATCTATCTTTTAATATCTGTTAATTTGGTTAGCTATCTTTTACAATTCTTCCAAATTCATCGTGGAAGAATCTGGAGTTCAAGACTTTAGATTTACACACATTTGATATGAATAACAAATATTATATATAATAATTAATTTATTTAAATAATTTAAAATGTGGTTAAGTGTAATCTAGATATAAACAAAAATTATTTTATTTCTAGAACGAACAAATACAAAAATACTCAGTTAAAATAATATAAATAATTAATTTCAAATGATAGAATGATATTCTTATAATTCTAATGTCACTAATAAACCTAAAAATATGTTCATTAAAATTCTCTCATATTCATTTTATTATATTATTAATGTGATTATAATCCGGTGCTGTGTTTCTTTTTTATATAAGAAAATCCTATGCATTCTCAACAGCTCATCAATTTCTCAAAAAGATAAATTTTCCTTTTGGAAAACGTAAAAGGAAACTCCTAAATATTTACCTATTTATATATATGTAAAAAAAATAAATAAATAAAAAGCAAATTACTGTTGGAATATCTATAGAGATACTAGCAAATAAGATTCTATTTACTGCATCTTCATAGAACAACAATAATAATCTGACAAACTTGATAGTTTTGTCTCTTTATCATATAGATTAAGTATGACCAGTGTAAATCTATGTAATATTTTATTATAGTATCAATGATATTGTATTGATTAATTTTATAGTCAATTATTACCAATCTGTTTAATTTAGTTTACATTACATCTAACATGAGAATTATTTTGGTATTAACTACTTCAACATGTATGATTACATCAATTAATCTCCTTAGTACCATTCTAAGCTTCTTTCTGAATCGAACATTGAAGGAAGAGTTCTTTTCAATATCGAGAGATGGGAATTGTCACGATCCCGAAGAAATCTACGTTTTTTATATCTTTAGTGTTAGATTTGGACTTGATTGGTATTGAATTATTTGTTCTTGTTCTATACGCTTAGATATTTTTCATAAATTGGTATAAATCTATCGTAACTAGTTTGCGGAACTCTTTGAAAAAGGTAATTTGCTCACAAGGATCTACTAGGGTAATCCGGCGTATGGATATCATTTTGTGCACTTTTTTTCTCGTACTAGATTTATCTTTTATTTATTAAAAATGGTTAATTAATGATATATTTAATCTAGATTATGATTACTCTTAGGGGAAAAGTGTTATTTAACAATGATTCGGTTTAAGGTGTTCTGTGGTGAGAGCCATCATGACGTCAAATAAGTTTGCCAGTCAGAGCGCAAATACGGTAAGCTCTATGCTAGTGAAAGTTTATAACTATAGGCGCGATTTTAGCTAAGTAAGAGGCCCAATGGTTTAAGAGTTATTATGTGTGTTATAATGCAATATTTGAGTATAAATTAGTCACTTTGTAAAGGTGTAGGTGATGTTAAAATACTTAGTGAGTGAGTTAGCGGATCACACTTGAAGAGAATCAAAATGATGATGTATAACTTATGTGTACTAATAAATAAAGGTGATGAATTATACTTTTCAGATTTTTCAAATGAATTTTCGATTTAATGAAAGTTAGGCTAATTCTAATTTTAATTTTATCTTAGTTCCAAAGTTTCTAATATTTAATAGAAAATGTTACCTAAATATGTGATCATTGTTTGTAATATTATATTAGGCAAATTCTTCCTCATTATTAGAATTACGATTATTTATATATTTATATATAGTTCTTTTTTTGTTTCTAGAAAGTGAATATTATTTTATTTTGCTTAATATTTAAATTTTTCAATAATGCTGACATTGTAAGATATATATAAATTGTCTCAGCGGAACGAGTGTTGGTGGCCAAAGTGTTGGGCGAACCCGAATGCCCGACAAAGCGAGCATACGTTACCTGAATATATGTTCGTTTCAAATCAATAATTGTTCGAGATAGAGAGTCATAGTAAGTGTAGCAGGTTTCGGCTTAAAAGAATTTTTACTCCCTAAAAAATTTGTTAGAAAAGATATATCGCAATATTGGGTCGTGCCGGTGTGTAATTAGATGATTGCTTGATGGTGTGTAAGTTCTTTCCAAGTAAAATGTCTATCATTCAATTGTGTATTCTTCTTTGGGACAGGATAAAAGTTTGTGATAAGCTTTTCACACCTGCATAAAGAATAAGAACTCCCCTCTTCATTTGGTGAGAGGTAAACGTTTTCAAGAGATCTAAATTTAATTAATCAGAAAAATCCTCAGGCGAAGGTTCAGGAGCAGATACTTTTAACCCGAGCTCATTCCTTGAGGTGCGATAGTCCGTCCTTATCAGAGGAACGGGATAAGAGAGTGGTCATTAAAAATGAGGAGTGAGAACTGGTGCAATTTGCGATGAAAGTTTTTACCAATTCGCGACCAATGGTTATTGATACTCGGTCGTATATATTAGGTCTATCACTGAAACAGAGAGACAGAGAGTATCAGCAGAAAAGAATCCTCCAAGGATATAGAAGTGAATCCCACCCCTTAAAGAAGACCTGCCGAGATCATAAGACATGCGCGAAAGCGGCAGGGAAAGACGCGTGTGGCTAGAGCTCACACGATTGCATTGATTGGCACAATTCCAGTATTAAAAAATTACAGTGGGTGAGTCCGGTCCACGTAAACGGATAACATTATGAGGCTCAACGCGAATACTGGTTAAAGAAGTATGTATGAATAAGTAAATTTGGAGCTGTAAATATTAAAAGAATCTTGAAAATAGATTTAACCATCCTTATAATTTGGTGATTTATTATTTTGTATTTGTTTTTCTCTTTAGATGTTTGTATTAAAGCTCCTCCTTAATTTTAACAGAATATATTTGGACAAGTTAACACAAACCTTTAGTGGAGTAATGGAGCATTTAATATTTTCATTCGGATTTTAAATTATATGTATGTGAGAAATAGAAGAACTTTTACATACCACCATTCCAGTGCGGTTATTAGGAACTTATTCCAAAATTTTAGTGATTTGCCTAAATGAAACATTAGACAAGTATATTATCTGATAAAATTCTGTTTTAAAACATCTGTTGTCCAAATGCACTACTATGACTCCTTTGAATTCTGTAATGAGAAAAAAAACATATATGTCATAGAAAATATCCATGGGTTCCCAACTTGGACCAACGTTCGCTGACTTCTAAATGTCGCATAAAAAAAAATTTAATATTAAGCAAAAAAATTTTCTTTTCAATCCCAGAACATAATATACGGAACTCATTGAGTATGAAGAGAATGGGAACACCTTAGCAGTAAAGAAGCGAGTCTTCAGAGACGGTAAGAGAAGAGAGAGAATATGAGTTATGATGAAGATGATTAAGCTACGTTTATGAGAAGAATGGAAATCCAAAGAATTTGAAAGTGTCCTAGAGATTTTACTTTTGAAAAATCGTGAAGAAAATAAACTTCAGGCATCAATTTGTTCCTCAGTGGAATGAACGAGCTTGTTGACAGTCATTTCGGTCTTTGCCGTAAACTGTTATATAGCGCAGAGTTATTTACTAATTAGCTTTACATAGTTCAAAACTTTGCGAGTCCAAACAGAAAGTACCCGTTTACGTCAACCTACTGACAAAGGACTAAGCACCCTAATTATAAAACTAATTGCCGATTCCCCACCTTGACCCAATTGGACCGACAGAATAAGAAGCCGTTACACTTTATGCCAAAAAAAAATCAGCATCCTGCTTATTTCCGTCAATTATCAAAAAAACTTATAGAGCTGGCGAGTTACCGAGAGTACTTATCGGCTATCGATATTGTGAGCTACTCTGACTGGGAAACTTTTGTGACCTAGAGGCAGGAGTTACGGCCAGCTCATCAAAAGAAGAGAAAGATGACCATCCCACGAATACTCTATTTAAACGTTGAGTGAATAACAAATGACTCTGTATATACCACCTAAATCCTATCAGATTCTAGAAATAAAAAAATTCCCATTTAGAAAAACCTTTTATTAATCAAGTATAGAATATATACTTCAAAGCTTAAATACAAGCAGATGCAAAAAAGAGAGAAGTGCCAGGAAATGTGCTTTAATGTATGAAAATAGGCCAGTCTCCAGATTTAATTTATGAAAATAACAAAGGAGAACTAAATATTTATCAAATACCACATCAAAGTCCATAAATTAACACTAAAGATTTATAAAACTTAGATCTTTACTAAATAAGCCATTTGAAAACTATCTTCTATATGTTTCTATTTAGTTCTGAGGAACATAAGGAGATTATGTGAAATCTAATGATAAATATATATATATAATGTGGAAATATATATTATCCAAATTTCAATGTAATAAAGATGGCTGTAATGCCTTTTACATACATCGGTGTATTATATATATATTATTTATATATATATAATTGATTAAAAAAAAAGACTCTGAGTATTCAACCCTTGCTGGTAGTACACAAAACTAATTTCTCAATCAAATGGGCTCCCCGTTAGTCTGGCACGAAACAATTAAGTATACAAAGGAACCCCGCCGAAAGTTTATAGGAGGTCTTTTGACCAATCGAAAGCACTTTTACCAGCGCAAACACCCGGAACCTACCCCCAAAAAGGCGCAATCTCGATATTTCTAATATTATGGACAATTCATACAACGCCCGGCAAGGGAAAGATTTACTTATGATTCTATTGGAGCGTCCTGCTGTGGGTGAATAATAATTCACCCAAACACAGCTATACAAGCAAAATCTATATCATAACAAAATATGGGCCACACTATGCCTCTCCGCGGTTCCGTTCACTCCACACCATTAAGTTCTCACGATGAGAATGTGAGAAGATTTCTCCTAATTGAACATCTATGTTTTAGGCGAATCCCGCTCTGACTAGATATATTAGGTAATACATCTTCATACTTGTACAGCTAAAATTATTTCCGATGTAAGTAAAAGCGATATTATTTTTAGAGATTTTCGGTAATGCAATGAGTGACAATTATAAAAAAATTTAACTCATGTTGCTCTACCTGTCAAACCACTTTAATAATTTAACCCTCAGTATTCTCTATCTCTGTATTCGATTGAGTCTCTGCTCCATTAAGTTTTTCAACAGGATACTCGGTATTAAAGCCATTACCTCCAAATACCTGCAATGAAAAACGATCACAGTTGCAATTTGTGACTATCAAATATTTTAATATAATTAGTAATTATAATCAGTTTAATAAATTGTATTCCAATTTAAAAGTACTCGTACTAAGCGTTGCAAAATAAAAATTTTACGTTTAAGTGAAATATTTTTGTATTTTTTATTTCATTTTCATGATCTTTGTTGAAGAATTGTATTATGAAGAAATCAGCTAAAAAGGGAAAGAAAAGACTAGGCAAATTTACATAGCCTAGCTATATTAGTTAAGAATTTAGAATTTAGGAATTTGAGAGTACTATGTACATTTAAAAAAAATACAAGATTTTTTTTCTAAATTTATGATTTTGTCAACCATAGACATTGGTTAAATGAATGCATATTATTTGATGTATTTGACTTTTAAATGTCTTCAAAATTAATTTTATTTCTATTTTTATTTTATTTTTTTTTTGTAGAGTTAAGCAGAAGCAAGAAATTCTCTATTATTTTGCTTCAAATTATGACAAAGAATTTAGTGTTATTCATTATTCGTTACAAAAATTGGGTCTTATGTAGATGATTTGTGCAATGTTTTGGAATCGTTCAAACGTATCATTTCTAGCAACTTTACATTTTTATGAAAATATTTTAGAAAAGTAGCTTCACAATTTTTGTTTTTAGGTGAGATAAAATTTATTTCTTAGTTGTTGGAGGATTTTAGTTGTAAGAATGTCGGAATGTGTTAATTTCTATGTTCTTTACGAGAATATTAAAAATGAAAGTGACGCTATATTTTTTTTTTTTTACATAAATGTAAAAGTTATAAAAAAAGTAATAAAAAAAGTCATTAAAAGTCATAAAAAGTGTATAAAAAATCACGATATGATTATGCAGTCGAAGAACAATTATTTATTTCTTTTGGCGATGTCGGAAAGGTGATTGTGCTGAGGAGCGAATATCTTAAGAAAGATACATGGTTGAAAATTGCGAATATCATTGAAAACCATTATTAAATTCATTTATGCTTGTACCAAGGAATTAACATCTGTTAAGTACTGCGAGGAAGAGCTAAATTTGTCAATAAAGACAACAGTGGACTATAATAATTTTCTTCGGGAGGTAAGTTTGATAGTTACGTTACCCTATGGTCATGTTAGGTTAGGTATTTTAGGTTAAATTAGAGTTAGGTTAGGATAGATTTAGATAAGGTTAGTTTTTTTCTTTTTAAGAATTTTTTTATTTTTATTCTTTTTAGATTTGTGCTGATTCTATTCTCAAATTGGATACAAACATTGGTGGAGAAGGGGAAAACGGTAGAAGTGGATGAGACATATTTTGCAAAAAGAAAAAATCATGCAGAAAGCATGTTACCTGTTATGGTTTTTGGTGGTATTTGTTATGGTTTTTGGTGGTATTTTTCGAGAAACGAAAGATAACTTTTTGTGTGATGCTGATGACATAAAGGAAGATACGGTACATTGTTAGATTGTATTAAATCTAATATTGAAAAAGGAAGTATTACTATTAGTGATTGTTTTAAATCTTACAGAAATTTTGCGGTTTTCGACGGTTATATTTTTAAACATTTTACCGTAAATTGTTCTCAAAACTTTGTGGACCCAATTACAAATGCACATACCCAAAATATTGAAAGTCTTTGGCATAATTTGAAAAGAAGAAATAAAAGACATTGCGGTACTCATCGCAGTATGATTGACACATATTTATGTGAATTTGTTTGGAGACAGAAAAATAAAGGTCATAAAGTTTATAATTGGTAGTTGGTCTCGAGTAAATTTTGCTTTCTTGAACTAAAACAATATTCCAGTTTAAGCTTCGCTATAGCTACAATTCATCGAAGAATGAATACTTCAAGGATATGAAAAAAAACATAAGACAAATCTGTTAAAATTTAGCTGGAGATTACACCGGGGAATGAGAATAACTGCTAATGTTGGGATTAAACAAGAAATGATAGATACTGAACAATTTTGAGTGCACAGATCGTCCACAAAAAGGAGAGAAGCATTCTGACTAAATATCAAAATAAGCGAACGAAGTAATTGTCGGCTAGAATGGGATTGAAGAGCGAAAGTTGATTCAAGAAAATCTAGACTCACTTTTATCAAGAATGGTGCAGATGTTGTTCATTATTAAAATCTAGAAAGAGACACGAACGATTGCACGGATGATAATGCTCAAATTAGAAGAAACAATAAGGGCAAGTAATATAGCTCTGAACGATGCTGGAAGCCATTTAACTCTTGAATAATATAAGTTAGTATATATATATATGATATATATATATATATATATATTAATATATATGTATATATATATATATTATATATATATATATATAATATAATATATATATATGATATATAATATATATAATATATATAATATATAATAATGCACATTTGTTGCAATACTACATAATGTCAAAAATTACATTTATATTAACGAAACTTGAAGTTTCAATTAATTACGCGAAAATATTAGCAATATTAACGAAACTGACGGTCTATCTTGAGAAGATTTTGAAATTTGGGTATTTGATTTCTTTACAGATCAAATTTACGATCAATTACTCATCTTTCCAGTCGTAATAATTAATGTAGTTTTGAGTTAGGTCAATGTTGCAGTCATGAGCGGATATATATATATATTATATGTATTTACATATATAATTAAGTATTATGTTATATATTATAATATATTATATTATATATAATAATATATATATAATATAGTTATATATATAATATAATATATATGTATAATTAATATATATATATAATATATATATATATTATAATATATAGTATATATAATATATATATATATATATATATATATATATTATATTATTTATATATATATATATATATAATTATATAATATATATATATATATATATATATCGGTTAATATATATATTTATCGATACCGTGTACTAGGGTAAGGTATTTTGGGTGGCTGCGATAATTATAGCTTATTATATACTTAGTATATAGTATATACTATATATAATTTATACTATGTTATATATATATAGCTATTATATATATTATATATATATTATAATATATATTATAATACTATATATTTTATATATATATATAGTATATATAATATAGTTATTATATATATATTATTATAATATATATTATATATATAACTATATATATATACTAATATATATAATATATTATATATTATAATTTATATTATATATATATTATATCTTGTATATTATGTACACATATCGTGTATGTGATTGTATTTGTATGTATGTAGTATGTATGTGTATGTTATGTATGTTATGTATGTTTATGTATGTATGTATTAGTATGTATCTTGAGGTAATGAGATTTGTGGCGGTATAAATAATGACTTAATTGGAAACTCAAGGAGAGTCAAATAATAATAAGCAGAAGAACAAAAATCTCCTTTCAGCTTTTGCTTCAATATTATGACTCCAAAATTTACTGTATGTTTACCCTTCAATAAAAAAAAAAAAAAAAAAAAAAAAAAAAAAAAAAAAAAAAAAAAAAAATAGTTTATGAAATAAAAAAAAAATATTTTTTTTATTTTTTTTTTCAATAAATTAAAAAAAAAAAAAATTTAAAAGCAAGAAAGAAAATAATTAACCGAAATGCCCAAAAAATAGTTTTTTAAAGGGTTTGGTAAAAAAAATTTTTTGGGGCCGTTTTTTTTTTTTTTCTTTATTTTTAATTTTTTCTCTTTTTTTTTAAACTTCTCTTTAATTAATTTAAAAATTTGATAAATAAATATTTTTTTAATTTGAACAACATTTTTAACATTTTATTTATAATTAATAATATTGATTTTCCCAAAGAGATTTAAAAGTTTATTAAAAAAAAATTTAATTAGCGTGAAATTTTATTCCTTAGTTTTTCCTTCTTCCAAAAGTGTGAATATTTTTTAAGTTAGTTATTATATTATTTTTATTATTATTATTATTTTTAATTATTGATTATTATTATTATTTTATTTATTATTCATTATTATTAGTGATGAATTATTATTATATATCATTATTGATTATTATTATTATTATTATTATTATGTATTATTATTAATTATTATTATTATTATTATTTATTAATTTATTATTATTATTATTATTATTATTATTATTATTATTATTATTATTATTATTATTATTATTATAATTATAAGAATTATAATAGGTAGATGTAGATTTAGTAGTGTAGTAGTAGTAGTGTAGTAGTAGTAGTTAGTAGTATTAGTAGTAGTAGTAGTAGGTAGTAGTAGTAGTGATACTGTTAGATTTAGTCGATTAATCCCTGCATAAACGCTGATATATATAGATTGCGTTCGTTAAGAATTATATTTACTCTGCGGAACGTTACTCAGTTAGTCATTTACAGGAAAATGATCTCCTCTCACAAACTTAATTTGACTTTATAATAAATCGCAAACCAGAAGATACTCCTATTTTCCTTACTCCGATTTATATATGACAAACTCTATGAAAAACAGACAATGTACACTATTTAATTATTTTGGATATTTTGGAAACATTTGACGCAGCAATGAAGACCCTACTTACTCATAAGCAAGAGAAAGACTTGGTATCACCCAAATCTCACTAAGATAGTTTCATTGTGGACCAGTCCAAATGGTAGACAGGAAAATGAGTAGAGCCCGCCCGCAGGCGTTAGGAAGGTTAGGTTAGGTTAGGTTAGGTTAGGTTAGGTTAGGTTAGTAGGTTAAGGTTTAGGTTTAGGTAAGGTATAGGTTAGAGTTAGGGTTAGTTAGGTTGGTTAGTTTAGGTTAAGTTAGGTTAGGTTAGGTTAGGGTTGTTAAGGTTGGTTAGGTTAGGTTGGTTAGGTCGGTTAGGTTAGGTTAGGTAGGTAGGTTAGGGTAGGTAGGTGTAATGGTTAAGGTTAGGTTAGTTAGTTTAGGTTAGGTTAGGTTAGGTTAGGTTAGGTTATGTTAGGTTAGGTTAGGTTAAGTTAGGTTGTTAAGTTTTGTTGAATACATACTTATCAGATCGAAATTCATTCGTTTGGAAACATCTCCTCTCCTAGTTTCATTTTGCCAAGGATGCTTTAAGGTTTTATTTTGGGCAGTTTACTCTTTAATATAATATATATATATATATATATATATATATTATATATATATATATATATATATATATATATATATATAGTATATATATTATATATAATAATATATTATATATATATATATATATAGTATATATATATAATAGCAATTATTTTCAGATATTGTCACATTCACTACCTTCACAATAAGCAGAAGACACTGCAATATTAATTAACATCGGACCAGAGATATTGAAAAACATTATAACATCGGATAGAAGAAAACAAACCCTCATAGAAATTTACATAAAACATATTACTAAGTAATAGCAAATCAAAAAGACTCTTTCCAGCTTAATGTTTTAGGACGGCAAAAGAATGTAATCATTAATAGATCAACTCTGCAAATATAGTATATATTTTGATGACAAGACTCTCTCTTTCAGAGAACACATCAAATTTGTCTTGTCTAGGAAACTATTCTTTGCAAACTTTGCGCTCATTTCGACACCTTAAAAGTAATGGTTAGTCATCGAATTGTTTAATAGTCATAAATGGATCTTGAGCAAATAGACTGTTGGCTAGCAAGTAAATTGGTGCAGAACAAACTGTGAGGAATAACAATCTCCGTAACACAAATTTCCATTAGGCTAGGTTAGGTTAGGTTAGGTTAGGTTAGGTTAGGTTAGGTTAGGTTGAACGGTTTAGGTTAGGTTTAGGTTAGTTAGGTTAGGTTATGTTTAGGTTAAGGTTTTTCTTTACGGTCTTTACGCTAGTTAGATGTAAGCTAGATAAAGAAAAATACATTATAGCTAATCTTGGAAGCAACTTTCTTAGAGCTGTCATACGATGAGTGGAAAATAATTTCCTAAAAAATGTTCAGAAATTGATCAGCCTCGTGTCATTTTTTAAAAATATAACTAACTACTTCATCATCGAAATAATTCTAAAGAGAACGTCCTTAGTCTTTCACATGTTTTAATTATTTCTATTGTGTTAAATGTATTATTATTATCTATTTATTGCATTATGTATTAGTTATTATTTAGGTTATGGATGTATTGATGTATTACTGTTGTATTATTTTATTAGTGATTAGCATTGATTATTAGTTTTATTTATTATTATTATTATTATCATTATTAATTAATTATTATATTATTATTAGTGATCTAGTTGATATTCATTTATCTATTATTGATTAATGATTTGTATTTATATTAATTATTATGTTATGTATTATTATTATTATTTATTATGTATTAGTTATTGGAATATTGATTATTATTAGTTCGAGACTGGTTGGGCGTAGAGAATGTAGCTGTTCTCTATTTACTCTAGCTTTCGTCCCATCAGACGTTAATGAGTACATTTGTGGATAGTGGCTGTTGGTGACACAATGGGGAATTAATCGCGGGTCCGCGTATAGCTGGCCACAATGCGGTGATTTAGGCTCCGAGGGGTTAGCCTTGTTTCCCAAGGACCTTGTTCGTAAGGGTCCGGGCGAGGCAGACAGGGAGTGATAGTGACTGTTCGTTTATCAGGGGGTTGATTATTTTGTTTTTTTTATTATTATTTCATTATTATTATTATTTATTATTATATTCTTATTATTATTATTATTATTATTAATTATTATTATTATTATATATATTATTATTATTTTATATTATTGATGTATTATTATTATTATATTATATTATTATTATTATTATTTATTTTATTATTATTATTATTATTATTATTATTATTATTATTTTATTATTATTATATTATTATTATTATTATTAATTATTATTATTATTATTATTATTATTTAATTATTGTTATTGTTAATCTTTATTATTATTATTATTAAAAAAAACAATTATATATAGGTTATCTACTGTAAAATATACTAATATATATATATATATATATATATATATGATATATTATATATATATATATATATATATATATATATATTATATTATATAATATATATAATATATAGTATATATATATATATAGTATATATTATATATATATATATATATATTAATATACATGTATATATATTATATAATATACTATGTATATATATATATATATATATATATATTATATAATATATATATATATATATATATATACTATAATATATACTACGATATATTATATATAGTATACTATGCGTGTGTGTTGCAATAAATCTTGCTTATTTTTTTAATATGCTGAAAATTGTTTATGAATTTTGAGTAAAATCAATACTTGTTTAAAATACAGTTGAATGTTTACTCAAGACATTTTCATGTAAAGATTGTTATATGTATGGCTATGTATGTATGTAATGTATGTATGTATGTATGTATGTATGTATGATGTATGTGATGTATGTATGTATGTAAGTTTACGTTAGGAAGTTCTTGTCTATCAACCGGGAAGTATAAACCACATATATGCAGTAATTTAGCTAGTTAGTAAATGCCATATTAAATCGAAGACTTACGTATTAGTTTGTTATATTTTTAAATTATATATATATATATATATATATATGAATAATATATATATATATTATATATATATATATATATATATTATATATAATATATTATAATATATATATATATCTATATATATATATATATATATATATATACTCCTCTGTCCCAAATAAGTAAGTTTCTGAATATCCCACGAACAGACTTGTAATGTAGCTCTCGTGAGTATTACGCCGTGGGTAGTATTGCCTAGGCCTTGCAATATTTATACCAGTTTAACCAGATTTATAAAGTCAGTTTTGCATTAACAAAAATGTTTATTTATGGGCGGGTGTTCTAAACTAGTTAAGTTTTTGCAACTACACTTTTTGTGTATGGGTGTGTTTTTCTATCCTCGTTACGTTTTGCGATGCAGGTAAATTATTGAATCGCGTTTACGCTTATCAAATTCTGTGTGAAACGTAACATGTCT
>JABUQX010038700.1:25000-30000 GCA_015478945.1 Trachelipus rathkii
ACTGAAACATAAAAAAAAAAATGCGAGAAATTTAAATTTTTTTATATTATTTTTTTAAGACGCTTTAAAAAAAGTTGTAAATGATATTTCTTGTTATGTAATTATAATTGTCATTATTATTATATTATTATTATTAATTTAAATTATATAATTATTATTATTAATTATTAGTTATTATTGTTATTATTATATTATTTATATATTATTAATATTATTATTATTATTATTAATTATATTTTATATTATTATTATTATTATTATTATTATTATTATTATTATTATTATTATTATTATTTATTATTATTATTTTTATTGTTTTATCATTATTATTATTATTACATTATTGATTAATTATTATTATTTATTTATTATTATTAATTATGTATTATGTATTATTATTTATATTATTATTATTATTATTATTATTATTATCTTAATATTATTAATTATATTACAATTTTATTATTATTATTATTATTGTAATTACTATTATTATTGAAACAATAAATCAATATTTTTTTTTATATAAATTTTGCAAGATGCTAAGATTGTTTCCTAATGAAATAACAACATCGAAGAAAGAAAGAAATAAAGACATGATATAATTTATAAACTTCAAATTTTCTTTATTTTTAATAATAGTTTTTTAATTCTTGACTCATTAAATTAGCATTATGCATTATTAATTCGAATTTTGGTTCGTTCTTACAATAGCGTATATTTTTAAAATGTTTGTGTGACTGGTCGAAAGCTCCGGATCTATTCAGAAGGACAAATTATTTGTTTTATTAAGAATTGCCTGCTAAGAAATATTAACGAAATGTAGCAAGGTATTCATACGAATTTGGTAAAAATCTTGCAAAAATTAATTATTATTATATTATTATTTATTTATTATTATTAATTAATTATTATTATTATTATTATTATTATTATTATTATTTATATTATTATGCTATTATTATTATTATTATTATTAATTATTATTATTATTATATATTATTTTATTATTATTTTATTATTTATTATTTTTTCTTAATTATATTATTATTATTATTTTATATTAATTATTATCATTATTAATTATTATTATTATTATTATTATTATTATATATATTATTATTATTATTATTATTATATATTTTTATTATATTATATTATTTATAAGCGTCTTTATATTGCTAACATGCTTTCCTAATGTGGGTATAGAGTTATGTCTGTTGGATTTCTAGCTTTGACCACGTTATATTTCAATTTTCAAAAGATTTGTCACTATAATGCTTTTCTCCTCATAAATTTTGTTTTTTGACATTAAATATTTAAAATATGGTTCTTCTGTTATAATTCTTGCTGTTTGTTTTTTTTTCTGAGATTATCTGACAATTAGGTGAGTCCATTTGGGATTTCTGGATTTAGAGGAAAAATAAAATACATTGTCACACATGAATTGGTTAGTCTTGAACAACAGTTTTATATAAAAGTTAACACATTGCCGTTTTGGATCGAGGTTTCCACAATAGTCTCGGTTTGGATTCTAGTCATTGAATTTTATTGAAATGGAAGGAAGGTACAGACAAGCGTGGAAACATTATCTTCTTCTTAGATATATTAGAAGTAGTAAAAGGTATAAATCAATACTTTAGAGAATGGTTTTAACTTTTTGAGTCAGGACCCTTTTTGAAATCTATGAAAGCATGTACCCACCAATGAATATATATATAAGTATTATATATATATATCATATATATTATATATTAATATATATATATATAATAAATAAATATATATATATAATTATATATATATATAATATATTAATATTTATATATATATATATATATATAATATACTGTATAATAAATATATATATATATATTATTTATAATTATAATATAATTATATATATATATATATATATATATAAAATATATGATAGAATTATAAATACTTAAATAATATATATATAATGGAAATACAAATGGAAGAAATTAATAGGTCGTTAACTAAAGGAAAAAAAGGAAAGTCCACAGGTCTAGATGGTGTGGGTATGGAAATGTTACAGATGGGAGGCAGAGGGTGGGGAGTGCTGTATAGGTATATAATTTACTGTTGGAAGGAGGGGAGAGGTTCCACAGAATTGGGAGGATGGTTGTTTGTCCCCTGTATAAAGAGAAAGGGGATAGGATGGAGTGTGGAAATTATAAGGTATTTTGTCTTTTGAGTGTAGTAGGGAAGTGTACTGGGGAATACTAATTGAGGGTGAGAGATTTAACGGAGGAGAGATTGGGGGAAGAACAAGGAGGATTTAGGGTGGGAAGGGGTGTGTGGATCAAGTATTCACGATGAAGATGCTTGTGGAGAAAGTATAGAGAGGAAAGGGAAAGTGTACGGGTCTTTCTTGATCTGAGATATCGATAATGGATAGAGTGAAGAGGGGGAAATTATGGAAGGTGCTGGAGGAATTTGGGTAAATTAGGTAAAGGTATTAGGGGCTTTTATAGGAATAGCAGAATGTGTGTGAGCGTAGTTCAGGGGGGAGAGTGAAGAGTTTGGGTAAAGAGAGGTTAAGATTAGGATGTGTATGTCACCGTGCTTTTTTCAAATTTATTTATGGAGAGTGTCTGCAGAGAAATGATGAGAGGGGAGAGGGGTGGAATTGATGAATAGGGTGATAGATGGGAAGTGAACATGATACTATTTGCGGATTATTACTGCTTAGTGCGAAGATCTCAGAGGGTGTAGTATTTTGGTGAGGAGTTTGAGAGGCGTGTGTGGACAAAGGGTCAGGATAAACCAGGAAAGAGTGAAGTGTTAGTGTTTGAGGAGGTGAAACAGATGAGGATGGTTAAGATTAGAGAGGAGGTGTAGCTATTAGAAATAAAGGTTTCAGATATTAGGAGTGAATTTGGGTAAAGGAAGGAGGGATGAAGGGAGAGATAGATCACAGAGTAGGAGAAGGAATGAGAGCTTTGAGTGGTCTGAGGGAATTATGGAAAGGGGGGGATTTATCACATAAAATTAAGATAAGTATGTTTGAAAAAATGTGTTCCAGCGGTACTATATGGTGTGAAACATGGGGTTGATGCTAGAGTCAAGAAGAAGCTGGCAGTGTTTGAGAGTGAAAGGGTTGAGGGGTATGTGGGGTTTTAGCAAAAGAGAGAGGATTAGAAATAGGGTGATAAGAGAGAGATGTAAAAATGGTTTGGTGAGAAGAGCGGAGAAAGGAATGTTAAGATGGTTTGGACATCTGGAGAGAATTGAGAAAAGGGTGGTTAGGAGAGTTTGGAGGCGGAGGGGATAGGAAAGAGAGGAAGGGGGGAGACCGAGAAGAAGGTGGATGGATGGAATATAGAATGCTGGAGAGAGAGAATGAGGGGTGAAGGAATGGTAGGGTTGTTGGCGAGAGATAGAATAGGAATGGAGGAGGTGGTGTGGGCGCGATGACGAAAATATAATTAAGGGAAGCTGCACAGTATTACTACCCCGCTTAGCGGGAAATAAGTGTTTGTATTAATAATAATAATAATAATAATAAAATATATATATATATATATATATATATATTATGATATAATATATATAATATATATAATATAAATATAATATATATAGTATATATATATATATATATATATATAAAATATACTATATATATATATGTAGGGAAAGAAAATGACATTTCAAAAAAAATTTTTTTTTTTATTTTGGATTTTTTCTATGATGCAACGTGTAGTATTTTCTCACGTCTTTTATTACGATCAGTACCGTGATTGCATGCATGTATCCTAGGGGTCATGACCGCCAGATAAGAAACCTTCTTTAGAGTGGTGGTGATTTTGAAAAGTAATGTTTTCAAGTTTCTTCTTTTGTTCAATGTTTTTCATCATACTAAACATTTCAGGCATCTTATGTATATTCCAGATTGTCATAATATCATAATGTATCCAATTATATTTAGCATATTTTTCTCTCGTAATAATAATTAATAATTACTGCAGAATTAAATAATAGCTCGGACTTTGAATGTATTTTGCATATACCTATCTTAGAATGAGTTTTCTGACAGTTTTACTAAAACTAATATTGAGTTATTACTCTCTCTATCTGTAATGCATCTAAGCAAGACTAAGCAGTTCTTTATATGTAAATCATGTTTTCAATTTACAAATGTCTTGACCATATACCAGTGGTCTATGACCATAGACCAGTGGTTTATGACCATAGACCAGTGGTTTATGACCATAGACCAATGGTCTATGCACCATCTTTTAATAAAGCATCATATATCTATCTCTACTAAATAAATTAGTACATTAATTTTAAAAATTTAGAAAATTATAATTTGTCTGATCAATCTATGAAAGAATTTGTTTGTATATATCGATATGGGGTGGACCTAAATGCTTCAAAGATGAATCCATTAAAAATCTTTAATTATTCTTTTAATGTTTTCTTGTTAATTTTTCCTAGCAATTTTTGCTGGCATAGATTTTTCGTCATTTAATAGCAGTGGTTTTATAATTTCTTAACCTAGGTGTTCACTTTCAGTGCTATGTTGTATTGTTATTGTTATTGTATTGTTATTGTAAATTGTTATTGTATTGTATTGTATTTATTTGTAATTGTATTGTAATTGTATTGTATTGTTATTGTATTGTATTTGTATTGTATTGTTATTGTTTTGTTCTTAACTTTTTTTATGTAGTATTGTATTGTATTGTATTGTATTGTATTGTATTGTATTGTATTGTATTGTATTGTATTGTATTGTATTGTATTGTATTGTATTGTATTTTGGGGAG
Organism: Trachelipus rathkii; assembly: GCA_015478945.1. Classification (NCBI taxonomy): domain Eukaryota; kingdom Metazoa; phylum Arthropoda; class Malacostraca; order Isopoda; family Trachelipodidae; genus Trachelipus; species Trachelipus rathkii. The sequence continues at coordinate 29,803 of JABUQX010038700.1, forward strand.
AGGCACGAAAAAAACTAAATTTTATTAAATATGGAAAATAAAATAATTTTACTAAATTAATGTAGAGTATAATTTAAAGTTAAGCCAGATAAATTACGAATAATGGACTAAGTTGGTCCATTCAATCTTAATTGTTGACTAATGATCTTCCTCTTCTCTGTCTCTCTCCTACTCTCTCTCTCTCTCTCCCCTACGTCT
>JABUQX010038700.1:37500-40000 GCA_015478945.1 Trachelipus rathkii
AATCAATAGAAATCTGCTGATTGAAGTAATTCTGACCATTTCGTCGGAAGAGAAAGCTAACTTGGGGTGGAATTGTTTGAATAAAGGTTATTAATTCCGAACTTTAGTTTTTAACACTGGTCCATACATTATTTTCCAATATATCTCCAATAGTAAATTTTTTTTTGACGTAGTGTGTTGAAAGAACCGATACTTTCGTTAGCCGTACAAAGCCAAAAATTTCAACGTGACGAAACAAAAGAAGATCGTCCATTACTATAACTTTTGTAAATTTACTATATCCATCCTTTATGATTTTTTTCGTTTCAGTGTGCCATATATTTGAATTTTTATATTAGTTTCAAGAGTAATCTGCTTCGTTCTTAAACTTGGAATTGGAGATCCTTTACTCTTTTACCCATTTCCTTTCTACATTTTTCCTTGTGGGTTTGTTTGCTTGATAGTTCTTAACCCACAGAATCCCTTCTCAAAATTCCGAGAATAATTAGATTTGGCACAAGTGTACGGTTTTGTGATGGTCGTGGAGAAACCACTATCGAAGTAATGCCCTAAACACAATCACACTGGATAAGGAATGTGTCATAACGGAATTTGCTTTCATCAGTTGATTTCGAACGAATATACTCACAAAACATTTCCTGATACTTTTTCCTATTTTCCTCTAACTCAACCCTGGACGACATTCTGCATTCCTCTCCCTTCCACCTCACTCCTCTCAAGGTGGTCTAATGTCTTTTGCCTGTGATTACATTTGATCGGGGTGATGGCTCCTAGATTTATGAACGTTAGGAAGGCGGGGGCCCGGATGGCATTCCCTTCCCGAGTTTTGGAGGGAGTGTGCTTCCGAGCTGGCTCCTCCCCTCGTTCAACTAATTTCTCTATGTCTCAATACTAACACTTTCCTCAGTGTTGGAAGCACGCATGTTCAACCTATTCCGAAAAAGGAAGCCGTTCTGATAATTCCTCCTAACTATCGCCCTATAGCTCTCACCTGTATTCCATATCTAAGATCTTTTGAAACCCTTCTCAACTCACTTCTTAGATCATCTGGATTCTCATTCCCTTCATTCCGATTCAGCAGTATGACTTTCAATGCTCGAAGTAAATTGGTAGATTTAGTTTACTATTTAACGGATTTATGGTTTTCCGCCCAGGAACTTCGGGGAGACTTGCACGTGGTGGCGCTTGACAATATCCAAAGCAATTTGAACGGGTAATGGCACGCGTCACTGCTTCTCCAAGCTCCCCTCCTTTGGGTTCTCCTCTTTTGCTTACTTATGTCCAGCTTTCTTTGAAGTCGCTCAATATCGGCTGTGGTTGATTTAGGGCGATTTTTCCTATTCTTCTTTTTTTTCTGTCAATAGTGGTGTTCATTCAAGGGTTCTGTCTTATCTCCTACTTTATTCTTACTTTTCATTTATAATCTTTCTCAGCTGATCATCAAGCCCTTTCCATTCATATATGCCGATGACTCGACCAAAATTGGTAAAGGCATATAAATTCTGATCTCTATTTTACTTCTAGAATCTGCCTCTAGTCTTAATCTTTCCGATTCTACTCTCGCTGATGGATAGAATTTCCGATTGGGGTCGTCTGAACCTTGTGAAATTCAAATTCTTTAAAATAACTCACTTCTACAAATATCTCCTCTCTAAACACCTTCTTAACTTCCTATCTCTTTCGCCGGTTCTCTCGTCGTCTCCCTGTTGACAATATAAACATCTTGGCCTCAACATAAACAAAAAAAATTTGGAAACCTCACATTCACAACGATTGCTAGGGCGGCCCCTCTAAGAAACTGGGAGTTCTGTTTAGACTGCGAGACTGTTTTTTCCTTCTCAGTTAACTCCAGCTATAACAAGGGTCTCATACCCGCGCTTGTATCGAGTACTGTTCTTTCATATCTGGGGGGGCTTCTGGTTTCAACAGCCGCTTTTGGACAGGGTCGAGTCAAAAGCAAAAGGCGCTTATAAACTGTTCTTTACTTTTCCAGTTCACTTGACCCCTCTATCTTTGCGGCGGCGATGTTGGTTACTTTTCTCTTTTCTATGGTAACGCAGCGCGCAGGTTGTTCTAGGGACTTACCACTCGCGTACCACCACCTTTGCGACGCCCTCGTAGCTCCAAGGGGTGCTGGTGTCTGCGCCACGAGTTTTCTGTGGAATATTGGTAAACCTCCAGGCTAGTTCGCTGCGGTGCTTTCCTTCTTTCCCTGCCACTTGTCTGTGCGAATTCCTCTCCATGCTTCCTGTGTTTTCCTGCTGAATTTAATCTCCCTCACTTTAACCGCCTTCGTTGTGCTTCATCCTGCGTAATTACGCTAGCGGATTAAAATTTTAGCTGTGCAACACCCCTTCCTGAATAGGCCTCTGCCGTGAGTGGTGGTGACAACTGACTAAAAAAAAAAAAAAAAAAAAAAAATAAGTACGAGCCTACCAAATTATTAATTATCTGCTAGTTTCGATTGTGACTCATAAATTAAACTAGTCACTGACCTCTT
>JABUQX010038701.1:0-29785 GCA_015478945.1 Trachelipus rathkii
CCTGTGATTGCGTCGGTCGGGGTAATCTTATTAACCTTCTATTCATGTGAAATACTCGTAAGTGACTGATATAGGGTCGGTAGGTTTTGTTTAAAAAGTCGTCTTAATTTGAAAAATTAAACGTTGCTGAAAACTAATATTGTATTCTGAGCAGGTGTGTGTTTTTAATTATCTTTTAAGACCATCAAACTTCATTTTTTAAATCATCAACGTCAATCTTAATAACTTTGTAAATAAGCTGGTAGGTATATTGGCACAAAGATATTGTCTTAAGATTTGTTAATTAAATAAGTGATGTATTTTATTTATATTTAATATATCATATAGTGTATATATTCTAATTAATTTAGTAATAAATATTATTACAGTTGAAAGGAATATAATTATTAATATTATTCATCAATAATATATAAGTATATTTAATAATAGATTAAAATTCACTAGTTCATAGAAAGCTAACCACCAGGGCTCAGTATGAGCCCCAATCGCAAAGGCAGCCAACCCTGCTGCACCATCAACGAGCGTCGCGAAGTCCCTCGAGCATCCAAGCGCCCCGCCGCGTGAGTGCGCAGCCCTGGCACCGGCGTCCATACGATATTCCGGCGTTCCCAGCCCTCCGCGTGTCGCAGCCGCAGGCGCAATATTGACGCGCAGATTTTAAATGATATATAATATATTAAATATTAAATTTAATATATATATAATAAGTAAATATTAGTTAATATATTAGGATAATATTATATGTATTATATATATATTAGTATATTATTTATATATATATATAATATACTAATATATATAGTTAATATATTAAATATATATATTAATAATATATATAATATTATGATATATTTATATTATATATATTATAGTATATATAATTATATAGTATTATATATATATTATATATATTAATATTAATTTTGGAAACTCGAACAATACGTATTTATCAGTGAAAATTTTATTTTATATATAATTATATTAAAATAAAATTTCACTCTGTAAATCTATAAGAGCAGTACTCCATATATATAATATTATATAATATATTTATATATATATATAATTAATAATAATATATATCAAAATATAATTATAATATATTATATTATATATATTAATAGTATATTATTAAGTAAATAATTAATTATATATTATATAATATAATATATGATATATATAATTCTAGTGAAATATGTTTCCAGTATCATTATTTTCTTATTGGGTCAGCGTGCGAGTGGATGAATATTTTATGAATTAGTGGCGCCGTGCGTGGCTGCGCGCGGAGGGTGGCGGGAACGCTGGAAGATATTAAGCGCGCTGCTGCGGTCGCAACTGGTGCGAGTATTCAGGTGAGGCAGGGGACGCGGCGGGACCGCACTCATGACGGGTGTGGGTGTTAGGCTCTGCTTTCGCTGTGTTTGGGGCTCAGTGCGCTGAGCCCGTGGTTAGCTTATGAGGACGAGGATGGAATTTTAATTATTATCTATTCTCTGATAGATGAAGATTTAATAATTCATTCCTCAATGTTTAAGCCTATCCGTAATAACTGCTATAAATATGAGCATAAAACTAGATTATATCTTAAATTAAAAATAAAGAATGCAAACAAATAATTTTGTAATACATAAAATAATCAGATAATCAATTGTGCACCGCTTAACTCTATGCTAATAATACTTAATAATGATTAACTCTGTTTGTTGTGTACATGACGTCAACATTGTACCCGCTTAGCTCTATTAAAATACAAGTTTTAATAGAACAACTGTTAATTATTCAAAAAGACGATAAATATATATATTTTTCCAGTAAATATCAAAATATCAAATTAACGATGAGTCATATAGATGAGATATAGAATTAAGAAACGAATTAGAAGAGCTGACGTAAGGAAGAACATTTAACTCCCCCCCCCCTAATCCCAACTTTTACTCAAGATTGCGTGTTTTTATTGGTTTAGTAAAATATTATTTTAATATAAAATTAAATATGAATAACAGTGAATTCTTTGTCTATACGGGATATTACCTTTTGCCCGGTGGTTATTAAAGTAGATTAATAATAATTATGACCCGTCTGACAATACCTGTATATTAGGCTTATTACCATAAATATTTTAGTCCTAAAGTTTAGGCCTAATCGTAGTTTACTATATAATATTTATAATTAAGTATTAATTATGACACCTACATTTTTTTACAGAAAAAATGGAGTCAGTTGTATAAATATTATATTTTAATTGATTATAAAAAATTATATAAGGCTTAAAATATATTATACTGCACTCGGGTCACAAAATAGGCTTATCCCTATAATTTAGACACTATAAAAAGTATGATTTTTCAAACACAATTTTACAGAGAGAAGGTCAGTTTCAGTATATTCATGTAAGGTAAAGTGCTGGGTTGTTGTGTTTTCTCAAGTGTGATAGGATTAGTCCATATGTACATAGAATATAATATAATAATAATAATAATAAAGAAAACTCGACTAATAATAATTAATATAAAAAAATAAATACTTTATGGAATATAATTTTTAGTTTAACATAACGATGAATAATATAATATGTAGAGTTGAATATAAAGTTGGTGTTATTTTTAAAGCTATATAAAATAGGTCTATAGAATGAGATTTTTTTTATATGTAAATATTATTTAGTGAGATAATAATTAATGTTAGCAGAGAAGAACAATTATTTTTCGCGCTCTTTATAAGAATTACATGTGCTGAGAACGATTATATATTAGTCACGCTAACCACGCTTTCCAATTTATGAGTAGCAAAAAGCTCCGATTTTGTGCATATCCATTTGTAATGTAAAGAAGTGCTAAGGGGCTGGCCATTACTGATTTACTTGATTTATAGCTTTAAGCGTACGTAAAAATATATGTTTTAATAAAAGGGCCTCTACCATGAGGACATTAAATGAAGATAAATAAAATTTGTATAAATTTTTCAATAATACAACCTTGTACAGGTTAGCTCTATTAAAAATTTATGCGGTCATATAACACCAAAAAACACCGTGAGATTGTAGTTCAGGATACTTTAGAGAAGAAAACTGTTAGCCTATACGTTATCTACAAGTGTCTCTTAATCCAATCTGAGCATCAACAGGATGAGAGGTTGCTCTTCACTGTCCGTTAGTGTTATATACATACTCATAAGTTTTATATTAAGGTTAATAAATATATCGTAGGTCAAAATAATTTAATACGAGCTCCTCATAATAAAAATATATATGAACATTAAATATGAGTAAACTTGGAATATATCAATTGCTTATCGTTGTTTCCCTAATAATATTACACTATTGTTCACATATTATATCTTTAGTGCACAAGATGCGTGATTTATATGTTTAGAAGTGTGATGAGTCGTTATTATGTTTATTGAGTGATCTCTGTGCGTGGGTAGTGTTGTGTGTGTTGTGTGTAGGTGTGTTGGTAAAATCTAGCTGTGCAAGTAACGATAAGTAAATCTGTGTTGGACATTTGCTCGAATAAAATCGTGTGGGGTGAGATCGTGAGAGAATGGAGAGATCATAATAGTGAGTGTGGTAAAGTTAACACTCTCACTGTGAGTGTAAGTAAGATCTTGTGTGAGTGTAAGTGTAAAAAATGTATTCTAAACGTAGTGACAACATGGAGTGTAGAGTGTGCGAGTTAGTATATGCAAGTGTAAATAAGTAAATGCGAGTGGAGGTAGAGATTGCTGTAGTGTGTGATGCCGTGTATGTGGTCGAGTAATTAGATATATATTATAAGTTTCGGTTATGTGAAAAACAATGTATTAGATGTAAACTCTCATAGTGAATTAGGTTGTCGTTAGTTTTAAGATCTGTCTTTAGTGGAGCGATTCGTAATCTTGTTGTCCTAGCTACTATACTTGATGTTACGTGCTCAGTGTGGAGATAGATCTCCTTTTCCATCTTTCTGTGCTTGTCGCTGGTGTGTTTGTGCTGTGTGTTGGCTGTAAGATTTTAATTTCGTTTTTATACTGTCACACAACAATTGTTTATAAAGTAATAAATAAGAGAGAGAGTGAGAGTGGAGAGAGAGTTGGGAAAAATGATAAATGTCGATAAATATAAGACTTAGATATATTTGTTAATAATATGAATGAAATAAAAAATAAATTATATATATATTATAGTGTGTAAATAAAGAAAAAATCAATAATAAAAATAAGATAAAAACGTAATTAAAACAAATAAAAAAAAAATAAGTCTGAATAAATATATGCACAATAGCAGTTATTTTTCGGTATCCAAGTACCAAAATATATGTAAACCAGCTGCCACTAAAGAAATCCAACCACAGACAACTTACCATTAGAGAGTAAAGCAAAGAAATCTTACAACCGCACTCCGAATAAAAATATAATATAAAAACATGAGTTAAAGCAGTAAAAGACAGTATAACACAAGCAGAAATGCACACATCTCCACACTCAAAAATCTCCCTTGTGTGTAGTTAGTAGGGTCATCGAGCGCCTATCTGGCAGAAACTCTTACTGAGTGTGATATACTGCTTTAAGGTATCCGCTACACTCAATTAGTGTACAACTGAAATAGTGCTAGTGTCTGAATGAGATTAGATGGAGACAAATATATATTTAAAGAGTAAAACATGAGTTATAAACATAAACATTTATATCGCATATATATTAGGAGATGGCATAATATATATTGTATAGAGAGAGAGAGAGACAGAGCTAATCCCCCACATACGCGCTCGTTAATTAGGTAAAGCTATCGTATTGATTTACACTGATAATATACATTGAAACTATGTTAAGGTGTATGTTAATTAGCATTAAATATGAAAGTATGGTTATTGAGTGTTGTTAAAAGCTAGTATTATAGACTGAGTGATAATTAAATACACGATAAAAAAACTATAGGTTATAAGGCTAGATTAAAATCATGAGTTGGAAAGCAGTAAAGCAGTAAAACAAAAGCATTACTAATCCCCCCCATGGTGTTAGGTCACCACTCTATTGATTTAGCTAGGATTTACTGCTTAAGGTAATGTAAGTTAATGAATATGTGAGTTTAAACGTAAAACCATATGAGTTAAAGCGTAAAACGTGGACGCGGTGTTAAAGTGCAGTAGAGAGAGGACATTAGAGTTAATTAGTGCAATAAAAACAGGGAGAGAGAAAAGCAACATACTCTACCATTCCACCGAATCCATGAATTAGGTATGAGTGATAAAGGTATAACACCTCTATGAGAATATTAGCATGTATTTGGCCCTCCTCTACTGCTTTAACGCTAGTGTAATCGTCTAAGAGTAAATATTAGTTGAGTAATATAAGAGAGAAAAGATACCAACTCAATTAAAGTTTGAGTGTAGGCGAGAGCTAAAGTAACTAGAATTGAGCAAATGGAGTAACTAAAAGCAGTAGAAACATAAAACACAAAGCATGACTTATATCCCCCCTACGGTTTTTAGTTAAACCCTCTTATTGATCTCTAACTGTAAATTAACGATTAGATGAGCTCTTCACAGTCGTTATTAGAAACTTAAAAGGGAACGAGAAATTCAAAAAAAATTAGGGTGTGCATGGATTATTATTATGGATTGTGATCTAAATAATTATAGACCTCTCGAATAAAAGGTTTCCGCTCACCATTTTTTATATACGAACAACCTGTGTAATATTGGTGCCAGTTGTATAGAAATTTATAAATGTCTCGAGTTAGGATAAGTAGTTAGTTATGGTAGGAAATGGTAAGAGTGTCATATAAATATGATATAAAGTTGTGGATAGTGGGTGTGTGTATAGTGTGTGTGAAGGTGTGTTTGAGGGTGACCGATATATAGAATACGAGTTTTAAGAAATCAGTAAGTTTAAGCTAAAGATAAAGTTAAATATTGTCATTACGAAGAAGAGATTAGTGTGTGTATAAGTGGAGATCATATGTTCGCACACCTCGTGCTGTAGTTATTAAAAGGTACGAACATTGTATAGCATGAAATGTGTGTGTGTGTGTGTGTGGAAGTGTTTTGTTTTAGTGTGTTTAAGTGTTAGTTGGTGTGGGTTACTAAAGACCAGTATTAAGTGCTGTAATGTGTGTAGTGTCCTGATATATACGCAATTGTGTGTTGTTTAGTGCACGGATGGAAATAAGTTTACGCGCACTAATGAGGATCAATATGGTGACAGGATCAGTTCCTACCATAAGAACCGTTCAGTGTTTAAAGTATATAGACGCGTATAAAATTGAGTTGCATGTTATGGACATGCAAAATTAACGATGGTACCTCTCCTGGTCTCAGACTGACTAGTGCTGGCGCCGAGAGGAGAGCATAGGTGCGCAGGAATGTATGAGGGAAATAGGGTGTAGGAGTTTATGAGATAGAGATAAGGGTGTGTACATCGCTCGGTTTCGCGATTAGCGAAGTTAATGGTCGAATGTTATAGTTTAGGTTTTTTAAGACGCATTTAGGGGGATGTTCGATATATAAGGTTAGGATTAATCTGAGCGTTAGCCGAATCTTACAGAATATACGGACGTTTAGGTTAGTTACTTAGGCTTCACGCAATTAGGTTTATGTTAGGTAAGTGAGAGTTCAAGCGATTTTAGTGATCATCGAGCCAGGTGCTCAGGCCTAGCAGGACACCATAGCTGTGCTGGGTATATATAAGGGTACCTAACCGGAACTAGGTTGCGAATGTGCGCAAATATATCTAAGCGCTTTCAAACTAAGGTTTTAAGAATATAAATCTAAAAGCCTATAGGATAAGTAATTATAATATATAGTAATATATATATATATAAGTTAAGAAAATAATAATACATTTAATAAGTTTTATTCAAGTTAAACTCTATATAATACATTATTATATTAAATCACTATATATATGATATATAATATATATATATAAATACAATGATTATCTTAATAATATTAATAATATCTAATAATATATATGTCTATTATATAATATATATATTATATATATATGTTATTACTATATATCACTATATATATATATATATTTATATACATATACTACTATATATTATTACTACCTCCCTCTTCTCAAAATCTCCTATCTTCTCTCATCCTCTCGTCATCTTTCGTTCCTCTCATCTCTCTCTCCTTCTCAAACCTATCATCTCAATCGTCTCTCTCATCTTCTCCTCTCTCTACCCATTTCAGTCACCACACGATACCCACTTTAAAAAAGCCTTCTCTCTGAATAACAAAACTATCACTAAACACGTTGTTCTGTCAAAAGTCGGCCTATTTTTTACAGTCTTAAAAAGTACTTAATTTGCCGACAAACATGCATGAATAAATTTTTAGCAAGATTAATATTATTAATTAAAAAAACAGTTGAACCTCAAGTTCATTTTCAAATAAAAGGATTCACCATTTCTGTTAAGGTCTTGATATTCTACTAAGATGAAAGCAAGCAAACCTCGTCGTCGTCTCATATTCCAATTCACATTGAAGTTAAATCTAAAGGTTGATTTTTCTTTGCTTCAAGAGAGTTGTTGTAACTTCTTCAGCAGAAAAAGAATACAACAAACACCACCGAACATGCTGTCATTTAAACCAATAAAAAAAATTTATCTTCTTTTTATTTCAGTTTGAATGTTTCATGATAGATAAAATTTTGCAATTGATTACGTTAAGTCGACAACTTTTGTTAGAGCATCTGGCTCTAATTCGTTTTATTTTAAAAAATTGAATATCGAAAATTATCGATTGCAAATCGAAATAAGTAAATAATAATAATAATCAGATTATAGTATATTAATAATGATAATTTATCAATAATAAATAATAATAATAACAAGCTATTGTTCAAATAATGTACTGAAAAGATACTTTTAATAAAGCACCACATTTATGAGTGAAAAACCAACAGAATACTTTTAACGCTTTGAATGAGGTAATTTAGATACTATCTATTAACCGATTAATTTCATCTGATTGATTCTTTTCGATATATATAGTTAAAGATGATATTTTAATATATAACAGTATTAATTATAACGATTTAATTACCGGATATAATATAATATAATTTCGTAATAAAATTAAAATAATAGATAATATAATTAATAATCAAAAAATATAATAATTAGTTTTATATATATATTTAATTTAATTCTATAATTTAATTATTAATAAAATAAACCTATAATTCCATTTCTACTAATCCAACTATCCAAGTATATTAACTAATAATACCACATATTACTCTACACTAACCTGAACAAATTAAGAACCTTTATATCCTATCCTAATTATATCACCAATTAATACTTTCTAACCTAATTGACCATCCTTTAGTTCGCCATTTCACCGCGCAATTACAAATACACATATCGCCCGGCCGTTGACACCTCAGATTAGCTTTTCCGCCTCGCAATATCACTTCCAACATGCCCCGATAAATTCCCGTTGTTGCTTACTCATCGAGATAGCGAACGCACTGTATTAAATATCATTTAACAATAAACCATATCCCACCTTCATCATCACTCACAACTCAACTAACCCTACCTCCGATAATCAAACCACTGTCTACCCTTCCTTATTAAACTTAACACTTACATATCCTATTTAATCTAACCCTATCCACATAATAAATCTCAATACCCCAATATGACTATAACAACACACATTAATATACACACACAACACCTTATCCGAGTAAAGATCAAATACCAAACCCCATCTTATAACACAAGTATAACTCAGTAATTTGGTCCATTCTGAACTCTCTGATTATCGCCTTATAGATAATTCTTACCCGTTTTCTATATATATAAAGATTAATATCATATAATTATATAAACTAAATAATATAATAATAATAATTAAATTAAATAATATAATACAATTAATAATTAATTATTACAAAATTTATATATATAATCATAAAATGATATATATATAAATGAACTACGGTTTAAAAAACATAAAAACAACAATAATAATGATCAATTAATAGAATAATACTTATAATAAATAATCTTAATAATATTATATATATTTTATAAATATAATATAATAAACCATAATATAATAAAATTATTTAATTATATATGAAACTAGATGTAAATAATAACCTTATTTAGCAATATTAATCTATTATTTTACATAAAAAAAATAAGATTAGCTTTTTATTTAATTATACTTTTATAATTTTAATATGCTTATTATTAAATGCAAGCTTACTGATTCTATTGCTTCTTTCTTTATTTATAATTCTTTGTCATAGGGTCTGCTCTGTCTCGCTGAGCTTTTGCGCTATCTGTTTTGTTTGCTTAGCGTTTAACATGCGCCCGCTTTGCGTTGTTTATGTTTTTTATTTATTAATTACTTTTATATTTTTTTGTCTGGCATGTCCGCTGTCAGCGTTGCGCGCATCGCTTATGCGCGCGCATGCGACGCATGCGAGACTGTACACGCGCGCGCTTGCGCAGCGCTGCGCGGCGCGTGCGGCTCGTCGACAAGCGGCGCAATGCGCGGCGCGCTCTGCTAGCTGCAGCGCGCCGCCCAGCGCGCCGCAGGCTGCGCGCGCGCTGACGGTGAGACGCCTGCGCATAGCTGATCGCTAGTCATTCGCAGCAGACAAGCAGAACAGTCTGCATATGAGACAAACTTTATAATACAGTCACAAACGTCATAGCAGAACATTGATTCTTTTTAAGAAAATTTTTTTAATTTTTATATTTTTTTCTTTTTTTTAATGCTTAAGATATTTTGCTGCTCGATTTATTATATTAAACATTAGGCTAAGTTGCAATATGCGATAGCTGTTACTGATTGATGCTATAGCTCGCAGCTTTTGCGAATATTTTAATCCAGTCCAATAGCGAAACAGCTTACTAATTAGTAGCTTTAGTTAATTTAAACAGCTTTAATGGTTGCTTAGCATGCAAATGACAAGCATATATAAAAAAACAAAATTTATATCAAATTTCTTTGTTAAATATTACAGTTAAATAAGCAAAAGCGATAAACATTAAGAAATGTCTTTTAAATCAGACAAAGCGCAGCTCGCGCGTCTCGCTGCCTTTTCTTATGCCGCAGCGCGCGCTGGCGCTATTATCTATTTTGTCGCGTCTTTCAGAGTTCGGCGGTCGTTGTACCTTATTGTCAGTTGCGGCTGGCGGTTCTTAGTTTGCTGTTTCGTGCATAGACTATACGATGCGAGCGTGTCGGAATATTATTACAGAGACATGTGACATGTTATTATGTTTCTTTTTGTGTAATAAAACGAGTAATCTTAATTTATTGGTTATAAAATTAGGGTTATTATTAATTTATTTATTATTAGTTAAATAATTTAGATAAGATTTAGTTATTTTTTTATATCTATGAATTTAAAGAATTTAAATATTTAAATAGATTAAAAATTTATAATAATTTATTTATAATAAAATTTATTATTTATATATTAAATAAATATAGAAAATATTTTTATTTATCTATAAATTGATAATTTAGTTAAATAATATTATAATAGTGATAATTAATTTTATATTAATATATTTATTACTTTATATATATATAATATTATAATTTATAATATATATCTATATATACTACTATATATATACTGCTATATAAGGCCTATATATATGCTTTTATATATTATAAGATTATATATTTACTACATATATAGAAACCGAGAGAGAGAGAGAGAGAGAAGAAAGAGCAGAGAGAAGCAGTAGAGAGAGAGAGATGAGAGAGAAGAGGAGGAGAGAGACCAGAAGCAATTTTGAAAGACTTAAATTATATTACCTCAAAAAAGATATTTTCTAAAAATTTATTGAAATATTTAAAAGTACGTTACGTTGAGCGCTTCTATTCTTTTTTCAAGAGAAAGCAATAGCGGTAGAAAGAAAAATTTTTGATTGAGCTTATGCTTACTTCCTTTGCTTTTTAAATAGGTTTTAAAACATAGTGTGTTCAAAATGCGTTTAATTGGGATATTTATTTTTCATCTTTTAAATCTAATAATATTTTTAAATTAATAATGACATAAGTTTTTATACAAATGATTTCTAACACGATATCAGTAAGTAATATGCATTTTGAGTGATAAAAGTAGAATTTTTATATTAATTGATTGGCCACTTATCCATTTTACAGATTTTTTATGTTTTTTTTTTCTTGTGTTTAGTATTGAATACTTACTTGGTGGGTTATATTATATAATTTATTGATGATATTCTATTATTATTATGTTTAAATTATTATTTTATTATTATTATTATTATTATTTTATTATTAATATTATTATTATATATTATTATTCGTATCTTATTAGGTTAATAATAATGTAAAAGTTATCATGAAAAATAATAATATATGAGATTTATTATATTATATGATTTATTATTATTATATATTATTATTATTGATTTTTATTATTATTATTATTATTATTATTATTATTATTATTATTAATTAATTATATTTAGTTGATTGATTTTAGTTTCTTGCGTTATTGTTATTGTTATTTTATTATTATGTATTATTGTTAGTTATTGTTATGTATTATTTTATTATTATTATTATTATTATTTATTATTATTATTATTATATTATTATTATTTATTATTTTTTATTATTATTATTATTGATTATTTATTATTATTTTAACTTCATCATATTATTATTGTTATATTATACATAAATTATTAAGTAATGTGTATAATATTAGTTATTAGAAAATTATGAATTATTATTAATGGAAGTTATAAAGTATCAAGCTATGTTTACTAATTTAATATTATTGAAATTTATTTTTTTGTAATATATAATGCTAATAAACCTAATTATATTATATATATTAAGATGGGTAGATATAATATATTATATATCTCGAACTAATATTAATAATAAAAGTAATTATAGATGATTATATGAAATATATATACTAATAATAATATAATATATAAATTACTAGGTTATATGAGGTACTTGTGTGAGTGTGGTCTGTGCTGGTGTTGGTGCGTGTGTCTAGCAGGTGGTGTGCGTGTGGACGTGTGACGTGTGCGTGTGCGTGTTGTTGTAGTGTCTTTGGTGTCTGAGTTATACTATTAATTAAGACGTTGTAATGATTATTATAAATTGTTGTATTCTGATTATTATATCATTATAGATTATAATTAATAGAGTGTGATAAAGATTATATGAATTATAATTAAAATTACATAAATTGATCAATTGTGCATTATCATTAACTCCAATCGTGAAAGCAATGAAACTAGAACACGAGAAAGCCTTGAAATATTATTTTATGGAAATTTATTTTATTTAATAAGATTTTATATTCTAATAATAAATTATAATGTATAATAATAAGATATAAAATATAATACAACTGAGTAATATTATAATTATTACATTTTAATTTTAATTTTTAATTATGAATCATATATAGATATAATAAATTATATATTATATAAATTATAATTATAATTAATATTAGTTACTCAAATTATATAGTAAACAAACTCATTTATTCGTTCATTCACGGCTTTCTTCTCCAGTTACAAGTTCATAAAATCTATATAATTAATTTATTATTATACTCATTATAATTATTTATATAATACATATAAACGATTATATAATTATACTTACAATTATTATTTAATTAAAAGGTGAATTAAATTATAACGTGTAATTAATTTATTATTAATGAATATAGAAGTATTATTATTCCATTATTTATTTATTATTTATTAGCTCTTATTATTAAGTGTGATCTATTATTACTTTATCTTATTTATTATGCTTACTATTTTATTATTATTATTATTTTATGATTAATTGCGGTGTATATGTATTATATCTATAATTCTATATTAAGCTAGTTCGTGGTTCTAATAATTTACAATTATTATTAATTGCTTTACGACGTCTATAATACACAACTAAGTATTATTATTATTATTAAATATTATAGTTATTATTATTAGTACTTTATTATTATTATTTTCACTCGACTCGTGATTATTATGAATATTATTATTATTATTTATTATTATTGATTTATTTTTATTATTAAATTGAATAATTTATTTAAACTATTAATTTGATAAAATATTACAATTCTTCGCATAAAATAAACGTTCGATATGAAACAAAAAACGTATTATATTAAGTCATTAATTCTTATGTCATTGATTATTATTATTATTTGAATTATTGAACTTTAAAAATGATGCATTAAAGCAGTTTGGTATGTCGTTGGTTATAAGGTTGGGCTAACTATTGTTATATTATCATATTAGTTATTATTATTATGAATATTTGAAAAATTTATAGTTATATTAGTATAACTAATTGATGTATCATTTTAATACTATTATTATATTTATTAAATTATTAATTATTGGGTCTTTAATGATTTATTATTTATTTATTTAAATTCATAAAGTTCCGATGCAGGCCCCTGGGATCGGTCATTAAAAATCAAATAATTCATCAAAAAAATAAAAGGATTAGCAAACTATCTTAAAACCTTTTTCTTTAACCGTTATAAAGTTTAAATTTTTATTTTAATAATTCAAACTAAAATAAAAAATAATTGTTTTTTTTATTTGTTTTAAATAATCGTTAAAAAAGGCCCATGAACAGTAACATGATTTACTGAGATGTATATTATAGTTGTAATCTTCTACCTAATCATTCAAAATTTTGTCTTCAAGTAATAGTAATTAAACCGTCAACTTTGACCCGTTAAATCAGAAAACAGAAAAAAAAAAATACCAAAACTAAATAACAAATAAAAATACAGACAACGAAATGTGTGAGAAGAATTGATTTGATATGAGGAATATAATGGAAGTAAGAGACCACAGACACGAAAGTGGTATAGACTACCTTTCTTACCAATAACTGAACAGGTAAAAAATATCAAACATTTAAAAATAAATAAAAAAAAAATTAAAAAAAAAAGAGAAAAATGACATATAAACTATTAATAATTAAATATGTATAAAATAATGGTAATTTAATAAAAGTAACATTATAAACAAATAAGAATATATATTAAATATATAATATTAAATCACTGCTAAATCTAAAAATAAAAAATTAAATATATACACGCAACACTGAGCATGAATATTTGACCGAAAATTCCTTTTTTGTAAAGGACTGAAAAAAATCTTCCTTCATAGAAACGTGTAGTCTTGAGATATTAATTTTTGTCCGATAATTATTACTTAACGGGTGTGTCCTAAAATAAGGTCAAGGTAAAGGTACAGGGAAATATGGTATCGGTTTTTCATCTTCTAGGGTTTTAAACCTATGAGTCGTGTTGTGGTACTAGAGGAATGATCACAGTGGTCAAGAGTTTTAAAAAGATATAAGGTTTTCTCAAGGTCTATGTGTGCCGAGAATCTCAATTGACTAATATGATTTTTAGTCTTACTGGTAATCTTATTCCATGTTTTTTTTCAAGCTTGTTTAACTTTCGGGCCTTTAGTTCAATAAAGAGGTTAGCGCAGGTTGTTAGTAATGGAAAACGCTGGTGTGCAGTGCGTGGTTGACTCAATATGATTCATATAAGCGTGTGAGATTTGGGCGGACTTTCGAACAATCAGTGGGTCTGTATAAATAACTTCGAACTGTGGAATATGACTCTCAACTCTCATCCCTAATCTCACTTATCCTGTAAGAGGGCGCGCGGTGGTTAACGAATGGCCCCACTGCGGATTCCTTACCTTCTCACATCATTAAATATTATCCTCTAAGTCTTCTAATTTTACTAACTATATAAGATACGCCACATTTCCCAGCTCAAATGTGAGGGGGCTGCTGCACTATAAGCACCTAAAACATAAGATCATACACAATAAAATAGACTGCTCGCTGGGGAAGGTAAGACAGGTCTCTTAACACATACAGATATTCTTTCCTTTAAATCTTTTACCTCATTATTTACCACCTTGTATGGTATTTAGATCTGTGTTCCTAGTCTCTACTACGCTATTTTTAATTTTTTGTGCGTGTATTGACATGTGCTCAAATTCATGCACTACTCACATTATTTATATTTAGTTAAAAAAATATTCTATTTCTCAGCACCAAACAGTATTTTTCCAGGATAATACAATCTTTAAGTCAGACTTCTCTAGGAATCATCTTTTTCAACAGTGTCACGATACTTGAAATTGAATCCAGATTAAGCGGATATATATGATATATTATATTTATTACTTATTTACCATATTCACTATAATGCCTGAGGTTACTTATCTGTTTAGAATAGTTAATCTTATATTTATATATATTCAATGTTACGACCACATCTCAATAGGTTTGACTTCTTTATCATTAATACTGTAAATTACACGGTTAGGGATGGTAAGACCTATATATATACTAATTTATTAGTATTCTTAATACTAATATATATATTATAATATAGATAACCATATAGACTAATTGATCACAGTATGGGGCGCCTCATTCAATCTAGAGGGGTTAGCACGAGGTAGCATTTGTACGCAGTAAGGCAACTTCAAACCCCAGCTATAACTTTTCTTCTATATAGAATACAACACTAAAATTTTATTTTAAGTTATATTGACTCTTATCTTATCTGTCAAAATAGATTATTACTACTACATCTCACATATAAAGCACGTGCGTTACACACCAACATTAATTTTCTAAAAATAAATTCGTCTAGTGTTGATCAAGCAGATATATATTCAACCACTATGAGGCTCCCTCGTATAATAGAATGCAGGTGCCTCAATCTTCGTGGTAAGGTGGAGGAAAGTTTTCGTGTGTACAGCACGAAGAGAAAAGCCCGCGTCATAATTTTTCCTAATTAGATACAAGCATCGTTATTACTATAGGGATGTGATAAGATGTGATTAATGTTTATGATCCGTGAAGGTAAGGTATCATGATGGCAATCTAGTCCTGCAAATATAAGGGGTTATTAATTGGGCGTGAATATCAAAAATAAAAGGGTAAGGAATAAGATATCTAAGGTTTATAATCTTACACTACTCTAACACTTACATCTGTCAAACAATATATTGCATATTTCTTACAAATAAAAAAAACATAATCGTATCAATACTATTTCAAGAATAGATCTCACTGAAATTTCAGATACTGTAGTACTCTTAAATTTTAGAAGGATCTAAAACTTCAAGTCACAAGAAAATCGTGAAGAACATACGAAAGATGGTAAAAGAAAATATTTCCTCAGCAGATATATATGAATAATATAGTAGTCATGGAATACAAGAAGAGAACATTAGTATTGACTCTATACCATAAAAAACGAATACACATTAAAGCTCTTTATTTGTCTTCATTTGCATAAATTATATCAAGATTTCAAGAATATGCTACGATCTTTTAAGCGACAATAATATTTAGTATTCGCATGACAATTTGCAATCAATACTCTATTTGACAAATCACTTCTAAAGCAACCAGAAAAATCAGCTCTCTAAAAAATTTTACAGCATCAAAGTAGGGAAACACAAAGAAACTGCTAAAGCCGCCTAAAACAGTATGCACTATTATTCCTTAAGTACTGTATGTCTACCCAGAAGAATGAAACTAACAATCTGTGATGCATACACACCGCCATAGCACAAAAATCTCAGACCATTATATAGGAACCGAAATGACGCTGTTAGTATAACATACGTGATTTAATATAATGAACAAACAAAAGAAGATATTATAGAGTATTGTAACAACGGAGAAGAGTTTTTAGACTGATTTGGACTAGCATGCTATCACAAAATGAGCATTACGCCAAAACAAGTACCATCCCAAAAAGGGCAAGCAAGAGAACCCATAATGTACTACAGTAATGAATTTTAACCTTGAGAAGAACTATAGAAAAACAAAAACTAAAGCTCTTTCCCACAATCAGCAAACTCAAAACATCACGTCACCATTCATCAGCAACAAACACAACTTGCCAAGGTGTTTTTTAGACCTGCCACTTATGGACACAACGACTCTCTCAAGCATTAACCTGGCTAATCCCATGATAAAAGATGATGAAAGATGAAATGCGAACGACTACAACCCAAATATGACATATGGTCTATTAAGAGTAATATAGATATTGTTAGTCGGATAAGCTGCTAAGTCGATCTATTGTACGTTTATATTTAAAGGCTATAAGATAATATAATAAAGTTGTTGCGTCTAACAGTCTCATTACAGGAGGAGCAGATATTCTAGTCCGCTCCTTGACTACGCTGTGTTTGTTAACTTTAGGAGTTTACCATTTTTTTGATTCAGTCTTTATCGATATAAATATATGATTTCACACAGAAAATGAAGCTTTGCGTTATCAAAAAATGAAAATAAAAATCATGAAAAGAAGACAGGATATTAGAGAACTTTTCCACAATAGAAAAAATAAGGGCGAAGCTATATTTAGATAATGAAAAAGAATTCCGGGAGTTAATTGGGCTCCAAAAGAGTTGAGTAGAAGGATTATTTGATCCAGGAACCTAACGAGTGATAGAAATTGGCAGTGACAAAAGAAATTACAAGTTACCATTTATATTTTTCGTTCCGTGACCAAGAAATACATTTCTGTAATTAAATATCTTGAGTTACGATGAATGAAGTCGCGAAGGAGCCTTGAAAAAAATCTACTATCAAAGTATATAGTAATAGGTTGAAATGTTTTCCGTTTACTACTAGCACTGCGTCTTTAATTAGTATGTGATAATAGTTCTTGTAGGCGATCTAATTATAATAGTTAATAATCAAATAGGTAGAATATCATGTAAAAGTGAAATTGTTTATTACATTATGACATCAATTACGACATTATAGCTAATTTTCTATAGGTAATACTCGTTAAATTTTAAACTAAAGTTCATGAAATAAAAGTAGGATAATATTAAAAAATGATTTAATAATTTGCGTAAGGTATCTCTTGGTCAACTGAATATCTTCAGTAAATTACTATAATGTATCATATATAATCTTATACTGTATGTGACATAGTGACAAAAAGGCAGTGATTTTCAAAGACTAATGGATAGGTTGTGATGGTATTATAATTAGTAATATTGTAAGTTGTTATCTCTATACGTGTTACTTGAATATTGTAATAAGACACTAAGGTTGGTAGATTAATCGAATAGTTTACTTGAGCGGTATCAGATTATGATAAGTGTGGTTATTTAGTTATTGTATTTGATTGATGATAACTCAATAATAATATGAATTAAGAGAATATATGAGGTATAATAAGATTATAGGATAAAGACCAAGAGAATTTGGTTCTGACATAATTTGTTCGTTAATGGTGCTGAATTATAACTATTTAGTTAGCTAGTTAATTTAAAGATCCGGCGATTTAATAAGAACATGTGTTTGCCACTGTGAGTTCCATTAAATCAACAAAATCAGTCCGAGGAACACTATCAAAATACATCAACTGAAAGCCAATCCGCGGTTGAAAAAGAAGATTTGGTGTAGAAAGAGAGCAAAAGTCAATGCAAGAAACCGAAATAATACGATAAGAAAGCTACCACCGCACCAAACTATGAATTGGAGTAACACTGTCAAGTAATTAAGAATATTGCGGGCATGTCAACGAGCGTAAACAAGTACAGCGTCCATGCTCCGCGAGTCCATTCGACCAAGCGGCTTGAATTACCCGATCCGTCATTGAATAACTCACACATATCAATGAAAAAACTGTGAGTTAAATAATCAGCAACCCAAAGTACATATATCGTGTTTAACCGTATCGACAACTAAAAGAAATCAGTATGGACTATTCTCTCGTAGAAATCCGAATAAATCCAAGAAACTTTACTAGTATAATAGTCTTGTCGTCTCTTTTATTAAGTTAGGGGATAAAATATATCTACGATGGCAATTATTATCTTCTAGGTGAGTCTTTTTAAAAAATTGATCGGTGCTTAATGTTACTGGAGATACTTACATGTCTTTTTGCAAAGAACCTACATAATTTTTAAATATAATAACAGTCAAACTATTGTTTTTAATATAAATAGGCCTAATTGTTGTATAACAGTTTATTATAATACTATAATTATCAAATATCAAATAATATGCTATAAAATTTCCCTCTACTCCTGCAGCTTGTATCATAAATTTATTCGAGATCCGTAAGATTTTTGTGCTAATAAATATTAAAATTAGAAGATTTTATAAATGTTGTTAACATATCTAGTATTATCATTTTAATCTAACACTGATATGTCATTTAAGCCAATGGATAGAGAGCGACCGATGTGTGTCCTATAAGAAGTATGAAATAATAACATAATTAATATTATTATTCCTGGTTTGAGGTATATGTATATTATCTGTATACATATAGTATTAATACAGTAGTATATTGATATTAATTATTATGTAATATAATACTGTATATATAATATATTATAATATAATACTGATATATATATCTTTACTCATGAGTTCAAAGATAAGATTGATTATTATTGTAGTTATTTCGACTCAATGTACTTAAATTCATAATATAAATTAAAATTTTAGATGTTAATAGGTCTTACAAAATTTCAAACTTAGAGAAGAAAAACTACTATTATAGGTCTTATAATTCTCATGGGTAATTGGTGAGGAGAGTAATGAATAAATAATTCCGCTATTAGGCGGACAATGCATGGGAGCTGTTTTTTGGATGAAACCGGTGCACAGTGCAACAAGTGGAGAATGCATATGAGTTGGTATAGAGGGTTTTCAATTCACATGGGCGATATGGCGGCATAAAAGAAGGAATATATAAGGCGATTTGAGATAAATGTCACAGAATTCTATTACTATAGGCGTTATACACCAAGAAGCTTCAACTGCTTTTAGCACATTCTTTAATTTAATTTAGGTCTTAACGAAAGAACGGCCTGTCATAGTAAAGAGAATTGTGACCCTAGCGGGAATAAATAAATTTTTGATGATCAAGTGGCAATTGTGTTTAATTAATAATAACTGTAATCTGTAATCAGCAATTTTTTTTCATTGAATTGCAAAGTAGAGCTAAGAAAATACGCAAGTTATGCTGAAACAGAACGTAATTTTAATTCATGAGCGAGAAAACATAGAGATAGAGAATGTAGACTTATCTTCGTGAGAAATGACAGAGTGATCGTTGACCAGCAGAAAGATCGACGAATCAGTATAAATATGTTCTCGCTGTATAGCCACCTATTCTGTATTTTGACACAATCTGGAAGCTCGATTACTGGAGAAAATATTTATGATAACGGAGTCTTATCTTTAACACAGGGTAAAGTATAAGTTATATAAAAAGATATCATCTACGAAGATCTACTGGTTAAGTAGTTTAGATCATAGTTGAATAATTATTTATATTTATCTTATATAATTGTAACTAATAGGTTGGGATAATATTAGATAGTATCTCATTATTGGATGTTAATACCATATTACCTAGGTAGATAATTACGAGATAGGACGATATATAGTATTTACTAACCTACGAGATATATGCACTATAAACTTTTTAGTACCTATTAAATGAGATATAGCCTGAAATACTTAATAATGACTTAATAAAGAAGAAAGTATATCGCATGAATCAATATAATTCTTTTAACTATCAGGATAGTAGAAGTAGCTGTAGCATATCGAGATACTAAGTTATTAGGTTAATATATAGCTGAATAGACAAAACATATCAATATTGAGTACTACAATCTATATGATTCATTAGCTCATAAAGATATCTTGTGCAAGCTATAGTATTGAAATCAGATTTATACTCAGATGGATGATCTTTATTAACTATACACGTAGAGTTAGGATACATAAATTATATGATGACTTAAATCCTCATTTCCTAACTGAATGATTATTAATGAAAAGTTAATTCAAGTAGCTTCAAGATTTATTTTTTTATTCGAGCATAAGCTATTTTATAGTCTATTTAATATCCAAAATATTTAATTTAAAGTTACAAAGACAAATCATATAACGAAGAATCATCAGGAAAACTATATATTACTGTTGAGTAGGTCTTAAAAATGTCCACATGGATAAAATAGTCAAAAGTATACCTTGAAGATCCTGTCTCAAAAAATTTTTAATTTCAGTATATTTGACAAATTCATTAAAAAGAGCAAGATGCCTTGATTTAAATGCCTTGCTGGGAGCTGAATTAAGAATATATATATTTTACTCTCATATTCAGGTGTATTTACTACGATGAAAATTATTTATCGACGAAAATATCTAACTTTTTGGTAAACTTATTGAACATCATTTGCTGTAATATACAAAAGGAATATTGAATGAAACTTTAATCTCTTCTGAAATTATGATATAAAGTACCTTTATAATATCCTATGTAGGTAATTTTAAATAACTTAATATATATATATGAAAAATATATAATAATACTGATAGAGTTATGTGATATCTCAAGGAGTATATCTATAGATTGATATATACTAAATGGTGTAATTATCAATAAATCTCCTGATTAAAGAAGGGGAATTATTAGAGATGGATAATCATGAATAACAAATCACATAAATTAGATAAGAATAAATCTTTAAAACATTCGTTTAGTATTTCTCTTTTTCCAGAGAGTGCATTGTAGTAAAGTTTTAAATGTATGATTATTTATGATCAGTCCAGTTTATTACTTCTTGTATCGAGTATACTTTAATCATAACGTCTCTAGAAATGATAATATGAATTATGCTATTTCGGAAATACTAATAGTGTAGTATATATCAGATAGTTAGGTAAACTCAAAATCACATAAAAGAAGGTGAGTATATATACAAGATGTAACAATATATAGCGACAGATTTGAAATTTACTTAAGAAGAATAAATAACACTAGGATTAAAAATAATTATTTGATAAGAAAGGAATGGGCGGTTTTATTTAATAATTTTATTATATTACTTTGAGAACTAATATCTTGAAATGAGTGATAGACTTTAACAAAAAGTAGCGATTTTATCTCAATCTTATAAATAAGTATTAACGAGATTAAAATACTAAACTACATTTTACATTTCAATAAAGATCATTTCACTTATTTTTATTTTAACTCATAGTATGAGAAGATATTGCTTATTAGTGATGATATTTTCAAATCTAATATCTACAATTAAGAGTAAGTTAACTTAAAAGTAGTACAATAGTGAACTAAAAAATTTGTATATTCAAATCTAGTAGAGTTAATATGTATATTATTATGGGAGTTGTGTCATGGGAGTTATTATGAGTATATCTAGTATTTCTACTATCTCTTCATACGTAGTTTTTTGGTACACAATGTACCGTTGATACCACTGGATAAAATAGACTTGTGATTATAAATAGTAGATAATTACTAGAAGCGTAGTAATTAAGTGAGTAATATTGAAGGTGAGAAATTTTATATTTAGTAATTATATAATTGAACTATTAGTGCATTATACCTCAAGAATATTGTATGAAACGACTACTTCTTCTAATAGTTAGTATTGATTATATATTTCGAATTTGGTATTTTTTTTTATCCGCAGTGAAGTAAGAGAGCTCATGAAAAATTATGTTGAGGTTTAATATGGACACTTTTTATAATCAAAGTATGTAATATAATGATATTTGTCTACCTTAGAATTGGATAGGTTTACTAAAGTATAAATGAGAGAATAATCGATGTATTGAATATACTTTACTTTAAAGATTTTTAGTTTCCATAACAATATTGTATGAGGGTGTTTCAAATAGATTTTTTTAGCTAGGATACCATATTTGATTTATAGATATATATATGAAGTAGTGATGCTGCAGATATTATTAATAATGTAGGTATCACTAGTATATATATACATTACTGCATATTGTAATATATTATATATATTGATTAATGATATTTGAATGAAGTTTAAATTAGAACCTTTATAATAAATATAGGTATAAAGAAAAAATAGTGTTTATTAATAATTTTGTGAAGCATTTCGAAGACAAAATTAGAAAATATCGTGGATAAATCAAAAGTATATGAGATTTATCAACAAAATAATTAGATTGATAATATCATTATATACATTATATATAATATTATTATATGTATATATTATCAATCATTTCGTATGTGCTAGATTAACGGTTATGATTGTAGTCTACTTATTTTGTATTTTAAAATAATTAAGGATAGATTTATTTACTGAAGATGAGATTAGATTATTTTGCATCTGGTTACTATAGTGAGTATTATGGGAGGTTAAAAAGCAGTTACTAAATTATTTATTATCACATAGTTGATTATTTATACGTAATAAAATTTTAGAAAGTTACAAAGATTTGAAATCGAAATATGCCCTAGAAATAACGTATTTGAATTAGTAATAATATCTTCAAATATTTAGTACTATATAATAATAATATAGAAGTAACAAAATATTAATTTTACTATTGATAAAATAATCCACTTTTGAGACCATCACAGCTATTAAATGCTTTAGCCTAATGGTAGGGTGGAGCTATTGATAATTTACGAATACAGTCTGAGAAAATAGGCTAAAATTGAAGTCGAATATAAATTTAAGCTGTACCTATAATCTATTATAAATTCGTATGGTTATATATTTAATAATTATTATTTACATATGAAATTTATATAATATATATAGTTATATATATATATTACTATTCGAGAGAGATTAAAAATAGTTATAATAAGAAAATATTATTATATTACTAGTTGACAGCGAAAATCGAAGCCATACTGGTGATCAGCAAAGGCAAGAGCATGCAAAGTTATATAGAAGTAATAATATCATTATATAGTTTATATTTATATAAATTATGCTAAAAGTTCAAAGTACCATATTATCTATTATAGAAGGTAAACTTGATTTTAGGCTAGAACTGTGTAAATATAATATCACTTAATAATAGACTAGTTAGTATATATTATATATACTACTTAGATTATTATTATACAAATATTACTCACTATCCAAATCCAACAAATTTTCTAATTATAGTATAATTAATTATATTGTAGAATGTGAAGCTGAAGATAATAACTAATTGAACTTATAAAGGTAATTTAAAATCTATTCCACAAAATAAAATCTATTCGTCAAGAATATAGAATTGAGAGAATTGCCAAGATTTGAGCATTATCCTATACCTACTGAAGTGAATTACAAAAAAATTATTTATATTGAATTAATTAAAGTGGGGGATGAACACCCTTCCTAACAGAAGAAAATGACACAATGAATGAAAAGACAACTTGAATGCATTGCTAAAGTGAAACGCTAAAGTTGAACGAGCTTCAAATTAAATTATGTGCTACTTCTCGTTCTGCGTTTCTATTATCTTTATAACTTCAGTTGAAACTAATTTTGAAAATCAAGTTGAATATACAATACTTACCGTCGACCAACGAACTATTGGGATCATTGAAGAAGAGAAAGATTCCACTCCAAGTTGAGATGGGATCTGCAAGTATTTGGACTAAATATAATAGTGTTACGGACTTAGAGCCCACAGAATTTTGTACCTTGCACCTTTGACTTTCCTGCCAATCTGCGACTAAATTCATTTGCTCTTTATTCATCCATTAGCTTAACTGACTATCCAATAAATTATTCGACTATGCAAACTCCAAAACGTGCACATTCTCTTGTCCTTTTCCCTTCTCTAAATACTTAATTTTTTGTGATATCAATGTTCATCAGAATCAATGATTTTCCTGTAATTTTCAAGATTCAGCTGGTGAACTTACCTTCCAATCTCTATTCACAATAACCTTGAACAGATGGTGAAGCTCCCTACTAGTTTTGGAGATAAACTCCAAAATACTAGACCTTTCCTAATAACAAATCCTTCTCCCAATTTTGTTAATCTTTTTCCACCTCTGGGTTCCTCAGACCATCTTCTCATTTATCCTATAACCTCTTATCTTTTCAAATCTTTCGAAGGAATTGCCTGCTGTCTAATAAGAGAAAATATTCTTGCTCGGACTTGCGGTTGCACTACTTTGATTTCCCTTGATATGATTACTGCTTTAGCGAAAGGTCTCCATTGGAGTGTGCAGAACGCATAACTGGTGAATCTCTCTGAAATAGAGGAGTATATTCCACTTACATTCCCTTCAATTAAAAACTATAAACCTTGGCTTAAATCTACTAGTTCTCGCACCATTAATCATAAAAATGTTTCCTCTGAAATTATCGTCAATTTCGTTATCTTCAAACTCTAAAAACTTATTATTTATATTTCATTCAGTAATTATGTAAAATCTAAAAGTGTAGAAAGTGTAATAATTTAAAAAAAAAAAAAAAATTTGCTTCTTTCTAGTTTTCTCGTCTGACTGCGGCACCAATGCAGTCTTACCCTCTTCTTAAGCTAAACTCTTGGCTCAAACCATTGCCTCTAATTGCAATCCAAAAGATTCCTCCTCCTCCTTCATACCTAACGTTGTAATTTCGTTTCTACTTTATATGAGCTTAATACTAACTTGTGCGTGCAAAGTCTTGGTAACCCGTTCTCTGACTGTCCACTTCAACCTTTCCTATTCTCTCAATCAACTTCTGCCAAAGTTGAACCTCTCTCAACTCTTCAACTGTCGTCCTATTATTTAACACATGATCATTCTACGGTTTTCAAATCTATCCTTAATCTTAGATTGGCAATATGCCTCTAGTAAGGAACGCTCGACTGGCAATTTTCGCTCCCTTCTTTCTAACTCTTGAACTTCTGCTGTTCGCGGCATTTCGGAGAACATTTTGCTGTAATGATAGAAATATCAAAAGCTTTCTATAGAGTCTGGCACAAAGCTTCGATTTCTAAACATTTCCCTTTTTTTTTTATCTATCCTTCTCCCTGATTTCCTTTCCGGTCCTTCTGTAGCAGAAGACAGCCACCGTTCATCTTTGATAACTATACAAGGGTAAATAAAGGGTTTTAGGTTAGGGTTGGTGGAGCACCGGAATTTTGCGCACCGCACCGAACCTGGTGCGACGGCCAACCCTCGCTTAGTTGAATTTAAAGATTCCATTGCACCTTCAGTTTTCAAGACCAAACGCAGACATTTAGAATCAAGAAACATTTCTTCTGGTAGGTTAAAGTGGATAGAGCACCCGGTTACTGTTAACTCAGCGACGCGGAGTCCGCGGTGTTCGAATCCAGCTGATGGAGAGTAAAAATCTCCCTTGACTCATTCAATGGCTTTTAAGCAACGTAGCCTTGTTTTAACATGGAAAAACAAATCGAAACTATAAAAATTGGTTTTAGTGGTTATAAGATGATAAACTTTTACACCCAACATAGTGACACATTTAACAAGGGGTATAATTATTTAAAGAACTTAAAAAAAGTTTTAAAAGTTTCTAGTTGAGTAATTGATGGAATTCTCAACATGGTTGTCTTAATCTCTGGTAAATGTCTCGCCTATGAAACTACTTACCTGTTAAGGAGGCTAAAGGAATAACAAAGCAAAACAATCTTTAAAAATAAATTTATGTAACTGCTAAATAATTCCAAGGAAAACAAAATAAATTTATAATAATTAAAAGCCATGATTTCATGACGAAAGCAACACCACTTGATCCGCTGCTTCATAAGTGGGCAAGTTAAGTTCATACTTTTCTTGAAGTTTTGGAGGGACAAAACGACCACCAAGGTAGTGAAATCTTCCTATAAATAATAATAATAATAATAATAATAATAATAATAATAATAATAATAATAATAATAATAATAATAATAATAATAATAATAATAATAATAATAATACTTGGTAGCAGAGAGTAGTAAGAAAATTGGAAAATGCAGGATGAAACAAAAGAAGTGTGCAAATGCACGAGTGACAGAAGAGAAAGAGTATAAGAATTATTTTGATAATATGACAATTATTAGAAGAATATGAGAATTGGAGGAAAGAATAAATGATTGGCTAATGATGAGAGGTGAGAAATGCAAAAAGTAATAATAAATTAAGATTAGAATGGCTAAAAGGTAATGCAAAGGATACAGTAAAAATTATGAATAGAGAAACATTAGGTTCGAAAGGAGGAGTACAAAAATTATTAGAGAAATTAGATAAAGTTTATATGAGAGAAAGCAAAATGGACAAACTAAAAAAAGTATCAATTTTTTTTACGGTAGAAAAAAAAAGAGTGAAAGTATGTGAGATTATAGATCGATACAAAAGAAAGTGTAGCAGCAGTGTGAAGCCGTGGGTGGAGTAAAATGAGTAATGAAATGAGTCATTTGCTGCAAAGTCACAAATTATATAAAACTGATTTTACAAGTCCTCAAGATGACCATGTGGAACGCTGATGAATATACTATATAACAATAAAAAATTACTCGGAAACATATTCCAAGAAACTGTCAGAGATAGATATAAAAAACAAAAGAACCTTGGCTAATAGAAGAAACACAAAGAGGATTCACAAAGCTTTACGTCTTTCAAATTGCCTTGATTTATTATTAATTCATAGAAGAGGACACATGGCTAAAGATTGTAGTAAGAAAGGGAGCAGCTGTTTCATTTGCAAATCAAGAGAACATTGGGCAAGAGATTGCCCTGACAATTGGAAAAATAAAAAAAATGAAAAACAATT
Organism: Trachelipus rathkii; assembly: GCA_015478945.1. Taxonomy (NCBI): domain Eukaryota; kingdom Metazoa; phylum Arthropoda; class Malacostraca; order Isopoda; family Trachelipodidae; genus Trachelipus; species Trachelipus rathkii. The sequence continues at coordinate 27,611 of JABUQX010038701.1, forward strand.
AGAGAAAGTGTTATGAAGTAATAATGAAAAAGAAGATCAGGATATTGATCTAGAGGCAATAGATGGCAAACTGTATGCGGAAGTTTATGATTAGCAAAGATCGTAGCCAATTTATCCCCGAGAGAAATAGAGATTATGAAAAAGGATCAGGAAACATTCAATAGAAGACTTAAATTTGGAGAAAGTTTCAATCAAAAAAGGTATTAAAAATACCTTCTAAGATCGCGGATAAAAAGGCTAAAATAAGAACAGAAATCATTGAAGGAGAAGTTCCTCGGTTGATAGGTAGCGAAACAATGGTAAATATCGGTTTAGTAATGGATATATAAATATAAAAAAAAGAAAAAAGTTTATTTAAAGAATTTTGATAATATTGGATTGAAATGTAAATTAGATGGAAGAAATTATTTAAAAATGTAACTTTTGAGACAAAAAGTGTACACAATTTTTATCGTGAAGGATTGGATAGAGGATAATGTCAAATGCAGAAAAGGATTGGCAAAACTTTCATTTGCAATTTAGACATGTCAGTTGTGATAAGATATGAACTATTGACATTTGCATGAAGGAAGTTTATTTAATAATAACGAAAAAATAAAGGAGAATTAAAGACAGATTTGTTGTAAAAGTAATCTAAAAAAAAAAAAAAACAGCTAAACCAGTAGTGGGGTTCCCTATGGCCTTCAAATTTAATGAGAAGGTGTCATTAAATTTAGGGGAATGTGAAGGAAAACGGTTCCTAGTCATGGTAGACATGGCAACTAGCTATGTAAGATCCATGTGGATAAGGAACAAACAATCTGAGAAAATAAGAAATATAATGAAAAATTAGATTAGCATTTTTGGAGCACTGGATAAATTCTTTTCAGACAACGGATTAGAACTTCAGAACGAAGAATTCAAAAAAATGACAAAGATTTGGGATAGAAATAAAAAGTACAGCAGCAGAAAATCCTTGTAGCAATGGAAAATGCGAAAAACTGGTGGGGTAAATTAAGAATGGCATAGGGAAGTTGATGGGAGAAGATATTTCAGATTATGATGTAGCTTTGTCATGGACTGTATCAGCAATGAACAGTTCATTGATAAAGAGCGGCTATTCACCTATTCAATTAGTGTTTGGGAGAAACGGTAATATTAATAACTTAATAGGTGAAACAAAATTAACAGAATTAAATATAGATGACATAGAACGTAAAATCATAGAGAAAAATCTCACAACAATGAGAAAAGCTAGAGCTTCAGGAAGAATCAGAAGAAAGATTAAAAAGAGCACTAATTAAAATTGTGAGAGATCATAAATTAGAAGAAGCAATAATAGGAGATAAAGTATACTATAAGAGGGAAGATGAAAAGAGATGGAGAGAACCAATAATCAGGAAAAAAAGGAGAGAGAAGGAAGATAGAGAAGATAGAATTGTGAGTAATACATATTATAGAAAATCAGAGAAAGAATGCGAAAAAGAAGTAGAAGAAGAGGAAGATGCTGAAGAAAAAGATAAGAAGATGAGGAAGACGAAGAAGATGTTGAAGGTGAAAAAGGTCGCGACAATGGAAATGAAGAGGCCGAAAGAGTAGAAGAAGAACATAGTGAACAGGTAGAGGAAGAAACCGAAGAAAATGTTGAAATAGAAATTGAAGAACAAATACCATTAGCTAAAAAAGGAGAAAAATGGAAAATGGTAAATAAAACACTGAAGAAAAGTTAAGAGTCAAAATATTAAGCAGAGGGTAAAGCAACAAATAATAAATGGAGGGATAGCTACAATATAAAAATTTAGACAATGGAGAGGTCAAGTGAATGTTCGTGAACACAAAGAATTTGGAAAAAATACCTGAAATTGAAGAAACACTTCCAATTAATTGTGAAGAAGAGGTCTTAAGGGCTAAAATTAAAGAGTTAGATGGCTGGAAAGACAATAATGTGTACGAAGAGGTTAAGAGAGAAGAATAAAAGTTAATATCCACTAGATGGATTGACATGGAAAAAATAAAGGAAGGTAAGAAACAATATGATTTAAGGAACAAAAGAGTGAGAACATGAATGAAGCACCGACATTTTCAGACGAAGTTCTAAAAATAACTCTGGCAATCATAAATTACTATCAATGGGAATGTAAAACCATTGATATTAAAACCGCTTATCAGCAAGGTAAACAAATAGGAAGTAATGTA
>JABUQX010038702.1:0-10000 GCA_015478945.1 Trachelipus rathkii
GATATTAGATGATAAGAAAGATACAACAGAGCCGCAGTGTAAGTCTTTAGGTCAACAACATATAATAGGGATATATCACTGAGAATGCTGTTTATATAGTATACTTACTATATAGTAAATATCGTAGGATTTTACTACGAAAAATTTCTAGGACTACTAAAACTGTGATATGAAGCTGTTTTGAATACATTAGCGATAGTTTTAGTTCTCTTTAAGGGTGTAAGAAGTAACGCGTTAATTTTAATAATATAATGATGAAAAAGTTTTATATTATAATATAATAAATCAACAACTTGTTGTTGCTGTGTATTCATTGCTAGCCTATATCTATGAACGATATTTAATGATGTTATGTACTCAGACGCATATACACTAGCTTTACCTGGTGGTTAGAGAAGGCGATTTTCACCCAAACAGGTATTAAAAGCTTACTATAAATATATATATGATCATTAGTAGTATAATATAGTATATGTATACCGATATACCATTTATAGTCTATGATATATAATATATATATGTATATAGTAGAGTATAATTTATTATAGTAAGTAATTATATTATATATAATAATCTATATAATATATGAGATTTATGATATCTATTTATATATATATATAGGTATAATATATATTTTATTATATATGATAGTAATATATTTTATTAAATTAGATTTAGTAGTGTAAATAGAAGGTCATCTCCTTGGATTAGTTTAAGGCGTAAATGTTCAAGTACGAGGACATATCTTCAAAAACGTAACAATAGCTTTACAGGGAAAGAGGACATTACATTGAGGCTGGATATGCTCGGTTCCATAATTCTAGTGCGGTAATAATAAAAAAAAAAAAAAATAAGTAAAAATTGATTCCAACTATCTGCAACTCATAAGCTTACAGCGTAAAGAATACATTTTTGGAATCCTTGTTAAATTTTTAAGTTTATTAATAAAAATGTAAAATATAAATAAAATTATAAATAGATATAAAATTAAGTAATTTTTAATTTGGCTATTTTTTTTTTTAGGCGCAGGGGAGACATAATATATATATATAGTATGTATATATATATGTTATTTTGTAAAAGGCTTAGTATTACACGGTCAATGTATAGGAGGGTCTCGAGAGCCGACGCGTGGAGAACAAGGGTAGGAGAGGACGTTTTCCATACCCCGTTGGAGGAGGGGGCGGAGGAAGCTCGTCCCGCGTACTACCAAATACCATAAAGAAGCGAGGGGGTTCCGGAGACCCTCGAGACGGAAGGGGGGGTATTAGTCCTACCATGTATCCGTTGTGATTGTCCCCGAGAGAGGCCGAGGAGACCGCTCGAACTTCCCTCGCATCGGCTTGCGGCTATAGTATATCCTACTGATGGGGTTTATTCTTATAGTAGAAAAAATAATAATAAGCAAAATTTATTAAAAGTAGAATAGAATCTATTTTATGTTTTATAACGAGAGACTCAATAAAAGGTCTCTAAGTAATAGGTGATAGTATCTTCTCTCACTTAAATCGATTATTACTTAGATAGAATAGTTATAACAATAATTTTTTTTATTTTGTATTTTTATTTTACATTTCCTTAAGCAAAGGGCTCTGTCTATAAATGTTATTACCTTTTTAGCTGTACTATTGTAGTTTGAGGATATATAATATATATATTTTATTTATTTTTTATTTTATTTTTTTTTTTTTTTTTTATTTTTTACATTTTGCCGCATATAAATAGTTGGACGCCAGCTAATTTCCAGATAATGTATTCTTTTCCCGTAGCTTTTGTAGTTTTAGATATGGAGAATGGAATTGAAGAAATTTTTGCTGTTATTGAAATATATATTTCCATATATTATATATATATAGTACATAGTATATATTAATATATATATATATAATAATAATTAGTATATATATATATATATTAATTAATATATATAATATATATATAATATATAATTAATAATATTAATATATATAATATATAATAATATTATTAATATATATTATAGGTATATACCAATATTTATTTACTTACTTATTAATATATTAAGTGTATATATATCACTATATAAAATTTGCTATTTTAAAATACTGGAAATTTCAATATAAATAAATAAATATATAATATATAAATATTTAATCATTATAATATATATATATAATAATATTAATATTTATTATATAAAAAGATTAGGGAAAAATAAATTGATTTTTGAAATATAGATAGTAATATATAGATACTCCTCTCATCTATCTTCACTATATCCAGTGATATATTATCTATATAGAAATTATTGAACTATCAGAGATCATATTTCTTAAAAAATCCAAGAACCTGACTCATGCTACTACTTTTTGGTGTATTTGATTATAAACTGATCTGCGGTGAGTCAACCTAACCTCCCCTATTGTTGGCCAAGAATGGCAAAGCTGAGGGGTTCGAGCTGTGTATCGGGATAAAGGGGGGGGGGAAGTATTGTATGTTTGTGTATTAAATTCGCTCCATGGGGGGGGGAGATGGGGGAAAATTGCTAAGGAAGAAGATATGGGAATAGAAACGGAAAAAAATTCTGCAACTCTAAAAGAAGGGGAAGCAACAGAAGAAGAACAAAAGGAAGAGAATCAAAGGTAGAAGAAAGGGAACAGGAAGACATAAACGAAGAAGGAAAGAAGGAAAGAAAGAAGGAAAAGCGCATTAGAAAAGCACAGAAATATACTGAAAGGGGTTCGAAGATGATAATGTCAAATGACTAACAATCAAATAGCGAAGAAGTCTTTTCTTAAATTTCCATCATACATACAAGAGGCATTAGAATCTAGGACAAAAAAACACATAAACAAACAAACAAATCACACACACAACACACACTCTCACTTCACATACACCACAGGTCTCCTCACAACACATCTATACCTATATATTACGCTCTAATTAATATCAGTATAAACTTCTATATATTATACTATCTATATAGTATATATATACATATATATATATACTTATCTCTCTATATATATATCTACTATATTTTTATATACTATGATATATATTTATATATATACTGTACTATCTCTATCTTCTCAGGATAAAGTATAAGTAGTATATCGTAGTTATGAGTAGTTAGAGTAGGTATATAGGTATAAGATATATGAATCATGATAATACTAATAGCAATAATAATAATATATACTATTACTATATATGTATTATTGTGTGTGTGTGTATGTGATGTGTGTGTGTGTGTGTGTGTGTGTGTGTGTGTGTGTGTGTGTGTGTGTGTGTGTGCGATCTCGTTAGCAGATGTATATATATTTAATATAACCCAAATATGATTTTAATGATAAAATATATTATTTATCAAAAATCAATAAATATTTAATTAAATAAGTAATAAGATGAAATAATCAAGATTGGAGGCGAGATTGTGAGATTTTATGCTTGTATTAATTGCTTTTGTTTTGTAATTTATTGATGTTATTATATTAGTGTTTATTACAACGTCCATGGAATCGAACCTTCATAGGTGAGCTGAACACTTTGATTGTCTGTGGCAAGTACAATTATGACGCTGGAAGCTGCCTGCAGGATTTAACGCTGTCAAAACGCTCCTTCCACTTGATTTAGGGCTTTCCGTCAAATTTCAGAGTGTCGCCATGTTTACTAGAGTTTGCTACTTTCTTAATAAGCAGTATGTGAATATATATTATAAAATATATATATATCTGATATCTATATATCATATATCTCTCTCTCTCTTATCTATTCATATCTCTCTCTCTATCTCTCTCTCTTTAAGATACACTAACCCTCATTATAAAATATGTTATTATTATGTACTTTATTTAAAAAGAGACATATTTATTTTTATACTATCAAATAAAAGGATTAAAGTTTGTTTAGTTATTTTGAGAAATATAATGATTGGAATTTATGTGTTATCTAGTATTTTGGAATGTTATCGGAAATTAATGGTTATTTATAATTATTAATATATAATATATAATTATAGGATAATATATATAAACGCCTTTATGGCTTTCATTTAGAAGCACGTTTAATTAGGAAAATAAAGTATTTTTTTTATTAATTAGGTTATTTAAAACGTACAAATGTAGTTGTTTCAACCAAACAACCTTGCACAGAGCCTATTATATTTTGTCTCTATCTGAAAGAATTACTTATATCTCGTGTTATAGATGAAAGCAAAGTGCATTATCAGGGTATTATTTCTATTGTTTAACTTTCCTGTGTATTATATACATAGTATTTTGATCTTTGTATTCTTCAACCTTATACAAGTTATAAAGTATATATTACACGAGTTTAATCTATCAATATAATCTCTACATTAAATAAGTTCAGTGATAAATAGTTTGTTATGAGTGGTAACTAATGTTAATCTAAATATAATCTGAGAAATAATATTTATATAGAAAAAGATAATCATTTTATATAAATTTGAGCCTTCATAGTAGTAAGATAGTTGGCATATTATATTACGTGAATTAACATGAAGATGTATTTCACAATTATGCTTCACATGTACAATCGAGAGATGTTATTCCTTAAAAAAAGAGAGCACAAATGAAAGAAATTAAAGTCGATTAGAAATTACGATAATTATAGTATGCCTAGCATATTTTATCTACTTACTCTCACATCTAGTATTATTATAAAAATATATAAATTGCTATATTTAATATTAGTGATATCAGAATTAAGAGTGATTTTGAGAGAGTATAGTTGACTACTCAAACTATCTGAGCGTTCTACTCTAAAAGCTTCCTCATTTGCTTGAGCTCTGACCTACGGATACTTGTAATTTATATTAACTTGATATTTCAAATAGCTATATTACTATATATTACTCTAAATATATCTGCTCACTGTTTACCTTTTGCCAATTTAAAGTAAGTCTTAAGTTGAAATTTTACGGTTACGTTAAGTTCGTAAGGCTCTCAAATTACGGTAAGGTCTGCTTAGTTACGGTCTTATCTCAGTCTAGGTACTCGCTCTATCAATCGTTTTTACTTCTCTTTCACGCGCACTCTTTAGGTATAAATACATACATACGGGATCGACTGACTCTCATAATATATATATAAGTATATATATATTAATAGTATATATATTTATTATATATATCATTATTGTATTTTCTCATATACATTTGTTCATATATGTCCAAATAGTTTTTATGAATAGAGAGAGAGAGAGAGAGAGAGAGAGAGAGAGAGAAGAGAGAGAGAGAGAGATGAATAGAAAATAGAGATGAGAGATATAGAGATGTAAGAAGTGAAGAGATAGTAGTAAGAGATAGAGAATTAGAATATATATAGTAGAGACTCCTCTCAAATATTCGCTTCACGAATTGACTATAGTATATATAGCGCTATAGAGTAGTAATACGAACGCGGGTTTGTAGTATTCTCTAACATTAATTGATACTATTACTCTATATAGTATCACAAAATATTATTATTCCAAAATTAATAATATATTAATTATATATATATATATATATTTTCTCATTATTATACTGATATATATATATATACAACCTATAATATAATATATACTATATATCTAATACTATAACAGCTAAATATATATATATATATATATATATATATATATATATATATAAATAACATATAATTATTTAATATATTATTGAAAATATATTATAGTTATATATATATATATATTATATATATAGGAGTATATATAGATGGATGTAGTGTAAATTAACGTAGGTATATGGATATATTATATATATGGTTATGGGTTTATGGTTGATAAACCGTGAGTATTAATGTCTGTGCTACAAATCGTTCGCAGGTTTTAAGATATTGAATCTTAAATTACATCCCTGTGAATATGAACGCAGAATTTTATCATCCCCGTAGTATATGTAATTCATAATTCAATTCAAGTAACACCTAATAAACATAGATATAATCATAATATATAGAAGCATAACTCATAGTGGTGTGTATTAATGTTGTAAAATGGCATAACGATATGTTTAGTGATGTTTTATAGCATAGAGACGATTTCTATAAAGATGAGTTTTATTGTCTTCGATTTTTTAACTACTGTTAATGTGAATGCTACATGCATATTTTTTTTTTTATTAACTCTGTAAGTATTCATAAAACAACAACATATGATTAATTTTTTCTGCTCATAAGAAGTTTATATTACTTTTCTTCTTAATTGAAACTTTCTTCATGAACATACACATGAACATGAACATGAACGTTAAAAAAATACACCCATATGGCAATATAGTCACAGAAAATAAAAGAATATATGAATATTATATGACAATAGATACACTTAATCTTCTCTATTCCTCCAAAATTAAGTATATTGAATAATATAAGAAGTACATTATATTTAGTGAGGAATATCTAGTAAGATACTTTACATTTAGTGTGCGAGTTAATATTATATTTGCATCTGGTTGCTACCACTGATTAATGATTAATATTCGTTGGAATGCATTCTTAGAGTTAGACAGTAATTAAATTGATACTTGTCCTTCAAAAAAAAAAAAGGAAAAAAAAATTTTTCCCTCTCAAATTTTTAGGGCCTAGAGTCTATGGCGCGTGTTCTCTCACAGCCGTTTGCTACGAGCAGATAGGAAACAAATGTGGCGAAAAGATGGATCAGGAAGCAACTTTAAATAGAAAGTTTGTGCCAAATGAAGAACAAGTTAAACTCCAAGCTAAAGAAATTATAGTCGTCCACATTCAAAATTGGTCGCATGCAATCTTTCGATTGTTCGGAGCGGATGGTTTCCCACCGATTTTATTAAAATATGAAAGTCAAATTTGAATTTGTGCTTGTAACTGCAATCTAATAATCAATTATCATTTTATTTACCATCAACTGACAATTTTACCATCAATCAATTATCAAATATAATTCATTCCTTTAATTATTAAAACGTTAATTTACAAAAATCAAATGCTCAATGACATCGTAAAAGTGGAGGATATCATCAAACAATGTTTGCCACCTTTAAAACACGCACTACACATAAAATATGCCCTTAATATTAATTCACTTAATAAATTGGGTTTTAAAAGTTTCATAAATCGAGTAAGCAACTTCAATTTTCCACTCTGTTGCAAAATATATCAAATATCTAACTGTCATATACCCTTGGGATCAGTTTCTTACATCATCCAATAAAAGAAGAAGAAGAAGGGGAAAAAAAAACAAAGGAAATAAATTCTATAACTTCTTTCACAAACTACATGATTAAGCGTTCCGTAATTATTGAAAAGGGCTATTCTTATTACACAGATGCATTGCACTCAATATCATTCCTGCAGAGGGATGCGAGCAATTTATATATGCGAGGGTGGGGGGAGTGCTCTTATTTCCTCCTTTCCCTTAAGTGACAAGATTGGGGGGAGGAAAGAAAGCCTTCTTGCATCTAAAGGATAATAAATTTAATATTTTTTATTAAGTTTTCAAGTTCTAACTTAACAGTTGAGTATTCACCGTCTTTCTTGGAAAGTAATTCTTTCAATTCAATTTCTAGTTTCTGCTTTTCTTTCAGTACATTCTCCAGATCAAGTTTTTCATCTTCCATTTTACGAATCTCATTTTCAAATCTACATTTGTCTGACTGTCTTTCAACACAAAGATCCTCTTTTTCCCTCTTAATTTTTGACAATTCTATGTCAAGATTTTGGACATTTGATTTTTCTAATTCAATTTAACCCCACACACTGTCTCCTGTTAATAAAATAAGATGTAATAAGCTTCAATGGATGACCTCCTATACCATAAAATTCCAATTTTTTTAAAAGACGTTCATTAGGAATTGTGTAAAATGCTTTATTGTAATCAAGAAATACTGAAAAAGTAAAAAGTTTTTTCTCAAAAGTTATATGATATAGATATAGTAGATTTAGTGCATCGTCCTGTATATATATATTATATTTAGAACTGAGTGTGTTGAAAAAGAAAATTATCGGGAAAAGGTTTTCAAATAAGAAAGAGAAGCAATTTAAAATAGCATTGAGAAAGATAAATAAGAAAAAAATTCAAAAGAAACTTTACAAAAGATGATCAGAATGGTTTTCGATTTGAAAATAAGAAAATTTTACCTGAAAATATATTATTATATAATATACAAATTATTCAGAATACAGAATTGTACATATATTCAAAATTAGATATGAAGCAATATAATCATTTTTTTTATTATTACACTATTTCTGCCACGCACTTGCAAAACCCTATTCAAGAAGAGGCTTCATAATAAGAATTCCGCAGAACGGATGTTGCTGGAAAGGAGGTGCCATATCTGTATCCTTTGTTATGTGAGAGATTCACAAAATTATTTAATAAAGTTTTTGGTTCAATTTTATTACTGAAAATACTTTTCTCTTTTATTCGATCTTCTTTTCAATTGAATCGTTTCATTATGTTTTGAACTTTTGTCTGACAAACAGAATATCTCGGGGATAGGAACACCCACCCTTTAATAGTAATCTATGTATATTGTCTACATTTTTCCATCTGTCAAATTGATAGCAAAAAGAAATGTTCTTTTGTCGTAACAATGGAACTTTCATCAAATAAACTTGAAATAATTGCACTTTTTCAATGAAAACTTCATAATGAAAGCTCTGAATAAAACTAATTTATAACCTAAGATCAACAGTTGTTTTCCTTTAACACAACGCAACCCGATAAAAGGAAATATTGGGGTTTAACATACCTTATCTAACCCGACTTTTTCGGTATTAGTTTACGTAACTTTGATGCAACTCACCTAGGACCTAACTGGGTTTTAACGTAACATAACCTAACACGACCTAGACCTAAAGAGGTTTACAAATACACCTGAATGTAATCCAACCTAAACTAACAAGAGTTTACGTAACACAAACATAAGGTCCTCCGACCTGGTTTTGACGACGAACTGTTGCGTTTTAAGGAAACCTAGATACAATGTTAGCTTAAACCTACTAATCCATCGTTGTAACATCTATAATCTTTTCTCGCAGTGTCTATAGCACACATATTATTATTTATTAAATATCTAATTATTTATTATTAAATTATATATTATATATATATATTATTAATCTTTTTTTCCTAATTAAAAATATTTATTTTATATAACTATTTTATTATATAAATTTTATTGATATAAATTAGTCAATTATTATTATTATATATTAATGAGCTTATTAATATATGCGCTTAATATTATAGTTCTTTTTTTATTATTATTTATTTCTTATATGTTTATAGTTTTCTGATAATATTTATTAATTATTATTATAAATATTATATATTATTATTTTGAAATTATTTATTAATTCATATTATACTTTAAAAAGAAGATCAGATGAACCGAATTAAAAATTTAGAAATTTTGTTTTCTTAAAACATAATATATTAGAAAACAAAAACTTCATTTAATTCGTGCTTAATATTAAAATTAATTATTTAATATAAAATTGAAACTTGTGATACACTTTATAAACCCTGATCTTCGATTGTACTTTTTCGTGATTGCTTAATAATATCTTTATATTAATATTAATTAAATATATTAGATAAATAGTAATCAATGCAATAATGTTAACATAATAATAAGATATGATAATAATAATAAATAATAATAATGAAAATGTAATAATATAAATAAGATAATAATAATAAAATTAGCATTTATAACCATCAATTCATAAATATCATAATAATAATAATTTCATATGACCTAATTATAAGCTAAACATTGATAGAAAATAAGTTCAAATGGTAACTGAATAGTTAATAATTTTAAAAAATCCCGTTGTGAGATTACGGTTAGTACTAAAAGTCATATCTAAAATTATAAATATGTATTTTAAAGCTAGTAGGTATATATTTATGTCTGTTTGCAATGTATGATATATTATTATTATTATTAGATTATTATTATTATCTATAAGTAAGATTAATTATTATTATTCTTATTATTGATTAT